>CM060106.1:11578012-11693012 GCA_030522415.1 Channallabes apus
GCTTTGATCTCAGGCGCTGTTGGTTGAACAAACACACACAGCGTGAGTTCATTCAGACTCACACCAGGGCTATGGACACATACACACACTCTCCACTCATGATCATTTACATGCTCATACTGTGTGTGTGTGTGTGTGTGTGTGTGTGTGTGTGTGTGTGTGTGTGTGTGTGTGTGTTTTATGATGTGTGTGTCATTGGTGTTCGTGTCCTGTGTGTACAAGTCATGGCAGGAAGATATGGTGCACACACACATACACACACACACACACTGCAGAACAGTGATGCTTTGGCAGAGACGAATGTGAGGACACACCGCTTGCTCACCATATGCTATTAATGTGTGTGTGTGTGTGTGTGTGTGTGTGTGTGTGTCACCCCAATCTGCAGTGCCCCCCCCCGCATCCCCCCTAAACCCCGTCTTCCCGTTGCAGTTTGTATAGCGGATCACTGCATGTTTGGAAAGCGTATGTGTGTGTGTGTGTGTGTGATGTTTCATCAGCATCCAGGCGCTCGGCGAGAGCGTCAGCGTGAGTCTGTAACACCGAACAAAACAGCGGACGTGTCGGATTCACAAGGGAAACTCCAAAAGTATTGGCACCCTCGAAGTCACTAACTGTAGAGCATATGGTGTGCAGGGGAGTGTTTATGTATGGGAGGGGTGGGGGACTCTGGGCACATACCTGGATAGGGTGCAAAACCATCCTAGGGTACAATCACACACACACACACACACATACACACAAACACACGCACAATCTCTTGCTCACATTCATGATAAAATAAAATTGAAAATGTGTTTTTATCGCTAGCTACAGTCGGCTAGCACAGAGAACCCACTGTAACACTGCCCACAGTAATGGGGGGGGGGTAGGGTGCAGGGTTCACACTAAAACACCAGTGCTTTTATCCATATTACCAAAGAAAATCTCTCTCTCTCTCTCACTCTGACGCACTCTCACTCCCAGCGGGTCTTTCCTCTTCGCAGACGAAGTATTTATAGAGTTTTGACAAACAGCTCCTTGGCAGGAAAAAGCTGCTACACACACACACACACACACACACACACTCACTCCTGCGACCTTGGCTGATTGTAGTTTAGGAAATGAGAAAAAGTTAGATTTAGCTTCAGCCTGACAGCCTCAGTGAGAGATGGAGCAAGGAGGAAAAGATGGAGTGAGAGCGAGGGGGGGGGGGGGCATAGATCTGGAGACATGGGCAAGAGCACACTTGTCTGTCTCACTCAGACACGCCCTTCTGTCTCACTCAGACACGCCCGCCTGTCTCACTCAGACACGCCCGTCTGTCTCACTCAGACACGCCCGTCTGTCTCACTCAGACACAGCGGTGTGTCTCACTCAGACACGCCCGTCTGTCTCACTCAGACACGCCGGTGTGTCTCACTCAGACACGCCCGTCTGTCTCACTCAGACACAGCGGTGTGTCTCACTCAGACACGCCCGTCTGTCTCACTCAGACACGCCCGTCTGTCTCACTCAGACACTCCCGTCTGTCTCACTCAGACACGCCCGTCTGTCTCACTCAGACACGCCCGTCTGTCTCACTCAGACAAGTACGTCTTTTTCATTCAGTCAAATCATTTGTTTTACTCACTCAGACACGCCTTTCTGTCTTACTCAGACACACCCATCTGACTCACTCAGACATTTCTGTCTGTCTCACTCAGCCACGCCTACCTTTATCACTCAAACACCCATCTGTTTCACTGAAACACCCCCATCTGTTTCACTCTCTCATCCGTCTCTAAGACACGCCCATCTGAATCATTCAGACACACTCATTTGTTTCATTCAGTCAAATCATTTGTCTTACTCAGACATGCTCTTCTGTCTTACTCAGACATGCCCTTCTGTCTTACTCAGACACGCCCTTCTGTCCCACTTAAACACACCCGTCTAACTCACTCAGACATTTCTGTCTGTTTCAGTCAGACACTCCCGTCTGTCTTTCTCAGACACGGCCGTCTGACCCTCTTAGACACGCCCATCTGTATGCCCAGCTGTTCCATTTGGGGAAACCTGTCTTAACTTAAAAAGAGTGAATCGTTGTATATCAAGCAAAATAAACAACTAAAAACTAGTGAGTGGCTGATCTAATTAAATTACCCCCCCCCAATAGAGCTATTCCAAAACAAACAGATAAACATAATATACAGTGCACATACACTAGACATACTCTCTCTCACACACACACACACACACACACACACACACAGTCATACACTGTAGGTGTCGTGTCTCTTGGACAGACCGTCATATTTCTTAGCTCACAGGGGCAGATGCCCATGACCAGGGGCGGTGAATTCGCAGTTAACACACACACCCATTGCACACACTACATACACACACCTCATACACACTGACACACATTTCACACACCTCACACACACACTGAGACACATTTAACAAACCGACACACACATAGACACACACACTTAGACTGTCGGCCCAACCCCAGAGACTCGGCCGAGTTTAGCTGTCTGACTGCTGTGTGTGTGTGTTTGTGTTTGTGTGTGTGTGTGTGTGTGTGTGTGTGTGTGTGTGTGTGTGTGTGTGTGTGTGTGTGTTTGTGTCTGTGTGTGTGTGTGAGAGAGAGAGAGAAAGAGATCAACAAGATAGTCACACAGCTCCTATTTACTATTCCATCTGTGTAATTCTCCCTCTCTCTTTTATTTTCTCAGTGATATCCTTTCCTTCTTTATTCTTTCCATTTTAGTGTGTGTGTGTGTGTGTGTGTGTGTGTGTGTAATTACTCTGCCTCCCCTGTCTTCAAATGTTCATCATTTTTAATTGCCCCCCCAGGCATGAACAAACCAAATTGAATTCTACCCAAATCTCCCCTCCTGTCAATCACATGTGAGCACACACACCGACACACACACATGCGCGCACACGCACACACACACATACACACACACACACAATAAACTAATGGATTACAGTCACACACTTTTCACATCTCTACTGGAAATATGTATTTGTTTGCCCCGCCCTACCCACCCTACTGTGACCTCCTACTGGTTTATTTGTTTAGAATTTCATGTCATCTGCTGTGCCAACTGCTTGTTGGCCTCATTCTCTCTCTCTCTCTCTCTCTCTCTCTCTCTCTTTCACACACACACACACACACACACAAAACCAAACACAAAAACCTTTCTATCATCTTAGGGTAGTAATCAGTTAATTCTCGTCTTTAGAGCAGTAGTCAGTTATTTCTTCTGTCTTTAGTAAAGTAATTGGTTATTTCACATGTCTTTAGGGCAGTAGTCGAGTTATTTCACCCGTCTTTAGGGCAGTAGTCGAGTTATTTCACCCGTCTTTAGGGCAGTAGTTGGGTCATTTCACCCATCTTTAGGGCAGTAGTCGGGTTATTTTACCCGTCTTTAGGGCAGTAGTCAGGTGATTTCACCCGTCTTTAGTGCAGTAGTCAGTTATTTCTTCTGTTTTTAGGGCAGTAGTCGGGTTATTTCACCCGTCTTTAGGGCAGTAGTCCGCTTTTTCACCCGTCTTTAGGGCAGTATTCGGGTGATTTCACCCGTCTTTAGGGCAGTAGTCGGGTTATTTCACCCGTCTTTAGGGCACTAGTCGGGTTACTTCACCTGTCTTTAGGGCAATAGCGGTTATTTCTTCTGTCTTTAGTAAAGTAACTGGTTATTTCACCTGTCTTTAGGGCAGTAGTCGGGTGATTTCGCCCGTCATTACGGCAGTAGTTGGGTTATTTCACCCGTCTTTAGGGCAGTAGTCCGCTTTTTCACCCGTCTTTAGGGCAGTATTCGGGTTATTTCACCCGTCTTTAGGGCAGTAGTGGGGTTATTTCACCCGTCTTTAGGGCACTAGTCGGGTTATTTCACCCATCTTTAGGGCAGTAGTCAGTTATTTCTTCTGTTTTTATTGCAGTAGTCAGTTATTTCACCTGTCTTTAGGGCAGTAGTCAGTTATTTCTTCTGTCTTTAGTAAAGTAATTGGTTATTTCGCCTGTCTTTAGGGCAGTAGTCAGTTATTTCTTCTGTCTTTAGAGCTTCTTCTTCTTCTTCTTCTTTGTCTTTCGGCTGTTCCCTTTCAGGGGTCTCCACAACGAATCATCTGCCTCCATCTAACCCTATCCTCTGCATCCTCTTCTCTCACACCAACTAACTTCATGTCCTCTCTCACTGCATCCATAAATCTCCTCTTTGGTCTTCCTCTAGACCTCCTGCCTGGCAGTTCCAACCTCAGCATCCTTCTACCAATATATTCACAATCTCTCCTCTGAACATGTCCAAACCACCTCAATCTGGCCTCTCTGACTTTATCTCCAAAACATCTCACATGGGTTGTCCCTCTGATGAACTGATTCTTGATCCTATCCATCCTTGTCACTCCCAAAGAGAACCTCAACATCTTCAGCTCTGCTACCTCTAGCTCTGCCTCCTGTCTTCTCTTCAGTGCCACTGTCTCTAAGCCGTAGAGCATTGCTGGTCTCACCACTGTCCTGTACACCTTTCCTTTCATTCTCACTGATACTCTTTTATCGCACAACACACCTGACACTTTTCTCCACCCATTCCAACCTGCCTGTACTCGTCTCTTCACCTCCTTTGAACACTCTCCGTTGCTCTCGACCGTTGACCCTAAGTACTTAAAATCCTGCACCTTCTTTACCTCTGCTCCCTGTAGCCTCACTGTTCCTCTTGGGTCCCTCTCATTCACACATATGTATTCCGTCTTGCTGCGGCTAACCTTCATTCCTCTGCTTTCCAGAGCGTACCTCCACCTCTCCAAATTTTCTTCCACCTGTTCCCTGCTCTCGCTACAAAGTACAATGTCATCTGCAAACATCATAGACCATGGAGACTCCTGTCTAACTTCATCTGTCATCCTGTCCATCACTAGAGCAAACAAAAAGGGGCTTAGAGCCGATCCTTGATGCAGACCCACCTCCACCTTGAGCTCTTCTGTCACACCTACAGCACATCTCACCCCTGTCTTACAACTCTCATACATGTCCTGCACCACTCTAACATACTTCTCTGCCACTCCAGACTTCCTCATACAACACATTAGTCAGTTCTTTCACCTGTTTTTAGGGCAGGAGTCAAATATTTCTTCTGTCTTTAGTAAAGTAATTGGTTATTTTGCCTGTCTTTAGGGCAGTATTCAGTTATTTCTTCTGTCTTTAGTGTAGTTGTCAGTTATTTCTCCATGTTTAGGTCAGTAGTTGGTTATTTGGGCAGTAGTCTTTAGGGCAGTAGTCAGTTATTTCTTCTGTCTTTAGGGCAGTATTCAGTTATTTCTTCTGTTTTTATTGCAGTAGTCAGTTATTTCTTCTGTCTGTAGGGCAGTATTCAGTTATTTCTCCTGTCTTTAGGGCTATAGTGAGTTATTTCTTCTCTTTTTATTGCAGTAGTCAGTTATTTCTTCTGTCTTTAGTAAAGTAATCAGTTATTTCTTCTGTCTTTAGAGCAGTAGTCAGTTATTTCTTCTGCCTTTAGGGCAGTAGTCAGTTATTTCACCTGTCTTTATGGCAGTAGTCAGTTATTTCACCTGTCTTTAGGGCAATAGTCAGTTATTTCACCTGTCTTTAGTAAAGTAATTGGTTATTTCTTCTGTCTTTAGTGCAGTAGTCAGTTATTTCACCTGTCTTTAGGGCAGTAGTCAGTTATTTCACCTGTCTTTAGGGCAATTGTCAGTTATTTCACCTGTCTTTAGTGCAATAGTTAGTTATTTCACCTGTCTTTAGGGCAATAGTCAGTTATTTCTTCTGTCTTTAGTAAAGTAATAGTTTTTTTCACCCGTCTTTATGGCAGTAGTCAGTTATTTCTTCTGTCTTTAGGGCAGTAGTCAGTTATTTTACCTGTCTTTATGGCAGTAGTCAGTTATTTCTGTAGTCTTTAGTGTAGTTGTCAGTTATTTCTCCATGTTTAGGTCAGTAGTTGGTTATTTCACCTGTCTTTAAGGCAGTATTCGGTTATTTATCTTGTCTTTAAGCCATTAGTTGATTTCTTTCTCTCTACTTTAGGTCAGTAGTTGCTTATTTCTTCCGTTTTTAGGGCAGTAGTCATTTATTTCTCTCATTCTTAGAGCTGTAGTTGGTTATTTCTCTCGTCTTTAAGGCAGTATTCAGTTATTTCTCCCATCTTCAGGACTGTATTCAGCTGTTTCTCCCATCTTTAGGGCAGTAGTTGCTTATTTTTCCCATCTTTAGGGCTGGATGTCTGATGGTGGATTCAGTCCAAGTAATTAGTTCACTGTCCTCATTTCTTGGCCAAGAAATAAAAGAATGATAACAGAAGAGCATGTAGAGGACTAGTTGCTCAAGGACTCTGTGTGTGTGTGTAAGTGAGATGCCCAGGTTTAAATCCTGCTGCCTCATTATTTCCTGATGTTATTGCTTCACTGTAATTAAAGAGCTCAGACATACACACTCATCTTTTATGCCTTATCCTATATTCAGAGCTGCAGGGACCAGGAGATTTTCCCAGGAGACTTGGGGCACAATGTGGGGTACACCCTGGACAGGGTGCCAATCCCTCACAGGGCACACACACATATACACTACGTGCAATTTGGTGACGCCAATTAGCTTAACCTGATGAAACCGGAGTACTCGACCAAGCACGGGGAGAACTTGCACACAGAGACGGGAATCGAGCCTGGCTGAGAATCGAACCCAGACCCTGGAGATGCAAGGCGACAGTGCTAACCACTACACCACCGTACACACACACGGTGTGCATGTATATAACTTATATATGCACACACAGTAATACAGTGGAAGAGCCACAGTGCCCCCTACTGATCACTTTACTCTCACAGACTCTCTCTCTCTCTCCTTTCCTCTCTCTTCCTCTGTTTAACTCTGAATTTTCTTCTATGGTTTTCTTGTTATTTTTTTCCTCTCTTTATTTCTCTCTCCATGTCTCTGTGTAATTTTCGGCGTCAGTGTGCGTTCTTGTGATGCAGGTCGCTTGTTCCCGTCTCGTGCTGTTAATCACAGTGATTAACACATCAAACAGAACACACATATCCTCTATATATAACACACACTTACACGCTCTGAGGCTCATCTTTACATTTTTTTCCCGTCTCTCCTGTACTGAAACTGACAGCTGAAGGACGGAGAGAAGAACGAACTGCTCCCTCTTTTACACTCGCAGGTTTTATACCTTCTGTCACCAGCCTGGCTGCGTCTGATTGCGTCTGTGTTTTATTTGAAATCTGACATGTGTGTACTGATCATTATTCTTACACTCCATATAGTGCACGGCCCTGTGTGTGTGTGTGTGTGCATGTGCGTGTGTGTGTGTGTGAAGGACAGAGCTTCAGCTATTTCAGTCCAAGAGAAGCAAAGAAATAGAAAGAGTAGAGGAAACAATAATGAGTGGCATACGGAGGGAAAAAATGACAGAGTGAGAGAAAAGTCCGAAAGAGAGAGAGAGAGAGAGAGAGAGAGAGAGAGAGAAGGAGGTGGAGATTAAAAGCAGGAACAAAAAAAAAGCAAATCAGCCATGGGGAAAGATGGAGAAAAGAGAAAGGGAGTGAAAAGGGCCAGTTGGTACAAAGGCAGACAAGAAAAAATGAAAAGGAAGAGAGAGTTAGATGGATAGAGGGAGAGCAAGATGGAGTGATAGAAGGAGATCAAAAAAAGAAAGATGAGAAAGGAGGAGGGATGAGAGAAAGTGTGAAGGAGAAAAGCGGTGGTGGAGTTAGAAGAGAGAGAGAGAGAGAGAGAGAGAGACGGAGGCACAAGCAGTTGTTTCCATTGAAAATATGACAGGAAAACAAAATGCTGCAGTAATGCACACTGTGTGTGTGTGTGTGTGTGTGTGTGTACATCCATTTTCAGTGCCATTACCAGGAGCTTTTGGCCCTGACTCACCGTGTGATGAACTGCAGTTTTATAAAAGAGGTGTGTGTGTGTGTGTGTGTGTGTGTGTGTGAGTTGGGAGGGTGGGGGTCTGGTGGGCGGTGAGTGATACGGATCAATATTGTCAGGGACCTCACCTATAACCTTCCCAAAGAAGATGAGTGTCTGTGTGTGTGTGTGTGTGTGTGTGTGTGTGTGTGTGTGCGTGTGTGTGTGAAAGAGACAGCCAGACAGACAGAAAGCAAGACCGAGAGAGAGACCTACGGGTCTCTATGCAGATTTCTACACTGTCACTAAGCCCTCATTAAAAATGCCAGAAATATGTTAATAATTATCTGTATGCAAATGAGAGACACACCCAGATCCATCCTCGTCCCACCCCTTCCTCTCACTTACAACTCAGGTTAGTCTACATGAATATTTTATTAGAGACGTCGGTGTTGATTTTGCTGACGAACTGATAGACGTCTGTCAAAAAGAGGCGGGGCTTAACTCACCTGATAGTCAGCCTATCAGTTGTTTGATCAAGATTAACCAAGCCTAGCTTCCAAGCTGACTGTCGAGTTAAGAAGCGGACTACCGCCAATGTCACATGATCAGAACGGAAGAGCTTCCAGGAAAGTGAAGTCATGAGGCTTCATGAGAGAAACAGGAAACAGGAAGTGAGTGATGTGTCTCTGGAGGACGATGAGAAGTAAACACAGGTGGGTGCTGGAGCTGAAGTTCCAGCTGAAGGTGAGAGGTTAAATGATTAAAGGAAGCATGTGAAGAATACTAACGTCTTCTGCGCGCAGGGAACGAAGCGGAGAACATCAAAGACACAAAAGAAGAAAAGATCAAAGGAAGAAACGCAAGCGAGCGTCAAAGCTGCAGATCTTTCACAGGTAACAGGAACCATTTGAAGGGTGTTTTAAAGTTCACCCTAAATTCAAGAACTTTACTCAGTTCAGAGTGACAGGAACCGTCTCAGGAACCGGACACGTTCGGTACTGTCTTTCAGGAACCTTTTTGGGAACTTTATCCGAAACCTCTTAAGAAGCTTAGGAGTTGAGCTGATTGGAGTTCCTGGACCGCGGTACGGTTCTACTCCAGAGCCAGAACTTCACTGTAGTCCATGGATTGTTGTGGCGGAGCTTAATGTATGGAACAATGCTGATTGGTCAACGGTGAGGTTTACAGGAAAGGTTTTCAAAAAAAAGTGCTTTGTTTTAGACAGTACAGCACACACACATACACACACATACACACACACATCATAAGTGTGTGTGTGTGTGTGTGTGTGTGTGTGTGTGTGTGTGTGTGTGTGTGTCTCAGGTGTAAAAGGTAAAGGTTGTTCCGACATGAAGCAATTGGGCCGTCACCGTGGCAATACTGCTGTCGCTACGGAGATGAAGTGGCCACCGGAGGCCTGTTTGTGTGTATGTGTGTGTGCGTGTGTGTGTGTGTCTTTAGCAGTGTTCAGTTGAACCATTGTTGTGGTCTTGTTTTTTATTTATTTATTTATATATTTTTTTACCTCCTCAAGCACTGTTACACTCTATATATAGCGGGGGCTCACACACACACACACACACACACACACACACACACACACACACACACACACACACACACACACAGTAGGTGAGAAATAATTTACTTAATTATCTGTCACTCGCTATTAAAACCGCACTATGTGTAAAGAGCCGTTAGTTTTACTGAACACCGAGTTCATGAACGCGGGCTGGTTTGTTTACTGAGTCGTTACCGTGGAAACCGTATCAGAGTGAGCAGGTTAAAATGAGAGAATTAATCAACACCTTCTGACCAATCGGAGCACAGCATTCAGTTTATTCACCACTCTCCTTAACACACACACACACACACACACACACACAGTGTGACGGTGTTTAGCGCTCCACACCGCCAGCCGTCACACCTGAGAGATAAAGTGCGACACTAACCTGAGGAACGGGGCTGAGTCCGAAGAGTGTGTACACACACACACACACACACACACACACACACACACACACACACACACACACACACACACACAACGTAGGAGCTTCAAAGCTGTGTGTGTGTTCCTGTGAGATAGCAAGTGTGAAAGTATGATGTGAAATCACACTATGAACACAGAGCCATCTGCAAACAAGCAGAACCACATGGCTAAACACACACACACACACACATACACACGAGGGAAGGGAATTTAAAAGAAGGAAACTAGAGCCTGAAATGTAATTCAGCTTCACTAAAAAAATTCTCTTTCTCTCTCTCACACACACACAACTTTCTTGCGCTGAAGATTAAAAAGAGATAAAATATCATTTATTCATGTATGATTAATGTAATTAAATTCAGAAGAACTCCAGAACAGACTGAGCTTATCACATACACACACACATTCACAAGAACACCATCTCACCAAAAAACCTTGCCTTAATGTCTGCTACCGCTATGGGATGAAACACTGGATATCACATCATACACAGCGGTGCAGATTATATAATTAATTATAATAGGTATAGATTGTGTAATATAATTATTAATATATCATTATAATATATATATATATATATATATATATATATATGTGTCACTAACTGCAGCGCTGTGTAGTTAGATGTGCGTTTTGTTGCTGCTCCCCCTGTAGGTGACCTGAGGTAATGTCCACTAGCCCGTGGAGTTTCACTTTGAGTCTCAAGAGTATGGGACAAACGGCGACCCAATACAGGATGATTCCACATTTTACAGGATGGTTGGCGACCTTAACACACACACACACAGGAGATTAATCTGACGCGGGTTAAACACGCCTGGAGATAAAGTGTGTAATAGAGTGTGTACATGTGTGAACACGAGTCTGGATGTTGGATTTCCAGTAATAAACACGATTGTGGAGATTAAAGCTGTGTGTGTGTGTGTGTGTGTGTGTGTGTGTGTGTGTGTGTGTGTGTGTGTGAGGGAGAGAAAGAAATGAAAGATGAAATGAGATTTTTCTGGAATCTCCAAAGGACTCGATCCTGAGTGTCTCTTTGTAATCATTGTGTGTGTGTGTGTGTGTGTGTGTGTTATAGGGAGAGACAAACTCGCAGTTACACCTAATTGGTTTCTATTTTTGTAATTGTGAGGTGTGTGTGTGTTTCTACTTGTAAAGCTGTTAATAATGAAAGGAGATTAATAATGGAGCGGCGGAGTGTTTTGTGCGACGTGACGAGAAACACGGCGACATGAAGAGCCACTTCAGAGAAAGCGGCTGCTTTACTGCGTGTGTTACGGAGATAACGACCCGACTGATGAGGCTCATACACGCCGTGCCGCAGTTTAACGTGCTGGCGTTCGCTAATTTCAAAACAAAACACAGAGAATTCAGACTCGTCTGTTAATTGAACACAAACACTCGGTAGATCTAAAGGTTTCAGATCAGGTCCAAAACAATTACAGAGCCTTATCAGGAGGTAGGGCCATAGGTAATGAGTGTGTGTGTGTGTGTGGGGGGGGGGGGGGGGGGGGGGGGGTCAGCATTTAGAAGACATCTCCGCTGTTAAGGGCATTGAATCGTGTCAGTCATGTTAGTGAATCACTTAGAGTCATTTACTGTATTAGTGAATCATGTAGAGTCATTTACAGTGTAAGTGAATCATTCAGAGTCATTTATCATGTTAGTGAATCAGAGTCATTTACAGTGTAAGTGAATCATTCAGAGTCATTTACGGTGTAAGTGAATCATTTAGAGACATTTATGGTGTTAGTGAATCATTCAGAGTCATTTACAGTGTTGGTGAATCACCCAGAGTCATTCACATTGTAAGTGAATCAGTCAGAGTCATATACAATGTTAAGGAATCATTCAGAGTTATTTAAAATCTTACTGAATCAGTCAGAGTCATATACAGTGTTAGTGAATCACTCAGAGTCATTTAGAGCAGTAGCTCAGTACCTCCTTATTGAATAATGATGAGTCATTTCTATATCATTGAAAAACGTAAGTGGGTTATTCAATCATTCTTACACAAATCAGTTTTAAGGAGTCATTTATAAATCCGCATCACTAATCAAACTGAATCACTCATCGTTTCCAAGATAAACTCAGGGAGTCAATCCTGGTGCATTTGAATCACTGAAGGAGTCGTTTATAAATTCAATTAAATTTTTTATTTATATAGCGCTTTTAACAATGGTCATTGTCTCAAAGCAGCTTCACAAAAATTAAAGAAATTTAACAAAAAAAAAAAAAATATATATATATATATAGAATAATTATATATAAAATAATGAATAAATAAATAAAATTATAATAGAAAATAAATAAATAAAAACAAATAATAATAATAATTATAGAAAAGAAAATCATTGGAAGTGTGGATGTGTGAGAAAAATGTGCAGATAATAATAATGAGACGAATGAATGAAATTTCTCTGATGAGCAAGCCAAGGGTGACGGCGACGGTGGCAAGGAAAAACTCCCTGAGATGGCATTAGGAAGAAACCTTGAGAGGAACCAGACTCAACAGGGAACCCATCCTCATTTGGGTGATAACAGATAGAAATGATATAACATCTTGTGTGTTGTGCAGGTGAAAATTCAATATGACAGAAATTATTTAAATTGTCATGAAGACCAGTTCAGCATAGGGACGAGTCAGTAGGTGCAGAGGGCAGATGAGGTCTGGATCACTGGAAGCACAGGAGCAGCATGTGTAGCTCCAACCATCATAAAGCTGAATCCAGTTGGAGCTGGTCCTTCTCTGGACGCCTCAGGAACCTCGCAGGGTCGGCCTTTGTCTACTGAAGCTGGCAAAATCTCCCGATGCCTCGGGATGGGTAGAGAAATACAGAACAGATGGGGAGAATTAGCGTAGTTGCTATTCGGTATAGGTGTACTGGAGTATGAGTACTGGGATGAGTTATGTGTATGCCAGATTAAAAAGATGCGTCTTGAGTCTACTTTTGAACTGAGAAACCGTGTCTGCTCCCCGAACACTGTCTGGAAGGCTATTCCAAAGCTTTGGAGCTAAATATGAAAAAGCCCTACCCCCCTTTGTAGATTTTGAAATTCTGGGAACTACCAGAAGTCCGGAGTTTTGTGATCTTAAGGCGCGTGGTGGATTGTAGCGTATCAGAAGACTGGTTAGGTATGTGGGAGCTAAACCATTTAAGGCCTTGTATGTAAGTAATACTATTTTGTAATTTATTCTAAACTGAACAGGTAGCCAGTGCAGGGATGATAATATTGGGGTTATATGATCATATTTTCTGGATCTAGTGAGAACCCTGGCAGCTGCATTTTGGATTAACTGAAGCTTGTTTATTGAGGATGCAGGACAACCACCTAGTAATGCATTACAATAGTCCAGTCTGGAGGTCATGAATGCATGAACTAGTTTTTCTGCATCAGATACGGATAAGATGTTCCTAAGTTTAGCAATATTTCGAAGATGGAAAAAGGCTATTTTTGTGATATTTGAAATGTGATTTTCAAAAGACAAGTTACTGTCTAGCATCACCAAATTGACCGTAGTGTGTGAATGTGCGTATGAGTGTGTGCCCTGCGATGGATTGGCACCCTGTCCAGGGTGTACCCTGCCTTGTGCCCGAAGTCTCCTGGGATAGGCTCCAGGTCCCCCGCGACCCTGAATAGAGGATAAAGCGGTACAGAAGATGAATGAATGAATGAAGTTACTGTCTAATATTACTCCCAGATCTTTTACTGCTGAGCTGGTAGTAACAGTACATCCTTCTAAGCGCAAGCTGAATTGTGAAAGCTGTTGTGTGCTGGTTTTTGGGCCAATAAGTAATATCTCTGTCTTATCTGAATTTAATAAAAGAAAGTTATTGGTCATCCAATCTTTTATGTCCTGGACACACTCAGTTAATCTAGACAACTTAGGTATTTCGTCTGGTTTAGTTGAGATATATAATTGGGTATCATCAGCATAACAATGGAAACTAATCCCATGTCTTCTAATGATGTTACCCAAGGGAAGGATGGGTATAAACACTTATGAATCATAATGTGGCTAACCTGCTAGCTGGGTACTGTTCAGCGTTCGGCTAGTTAGCTACAGACGCTAGCCGTGTTTAAAAGCCAACTTTGACGGTGGTGTAATTGTTTCACGTCTGTGAGCTGCTGCTTCGTGCTAACTGTCAGAGACATGACATGACATCCACACACCGAGATTATTAAGGGGGGGGGGGGGGGTGGAGAGACGATCCTGTTGGACATTAGCATGCGTCTCCTTCAGCAGAGACAGTGACAGACTCACAGGGACGAGAAGAATTTTATCTCTCTCTTCTGTCTGGAGCGAGTGTGGAATACTGATGCGGAGAGAGAGATTACTCGTCTTCTTCTCTGTCACTTTTCAATTTATTTCTGCTCTCTTCTCTCGTTCCTACTCCGTTATTCTTTTTTCTCTTCTCTTTTTTTTTACTCTCTTTCATTCGCTGGTGCATCATGGGAAGGTCAGTGCGGTCCATCGTTACACACTTCATATGTGTGATGATCCTCCAGTGTGAGTGTGAACCATCATCCATTACACTTAGTGGAACTCAGGAACCATAACAGGAACCAATTACACTTTATAGGAAACCATTCAAATCCCTTTACAGGAACACACGTACAGGAACTCACTTACAGGAACATACTTTTGTTCCTAGAAGAACTGTTGGTGTTGTTTTGTAGAACATCATCATCAGGAACATGTACAGTACCTATAAAAAGTATATTGAGCTTTATTTCTCAGACCTTTTGTTACAGGAACCTGTATCCTGAGCGCCAGAGCTGGAGTCAGAGCTTCAGAGAGAATAATATTTAAACCACAAACCTGTGGAGGAACTGTGCAGTTTTATTTTTAGGAAATAGAGAGTTTTGTAAACCGTGTGTTCTGCAGTCGAGGTCCTACTGCGTCAGAAGAGCGTCGCCCTCGGCAACCTCCTGATTCACCTATAAAATGTGTGTGAGACTGCGTTAGTGTAGAAACAGGTAACACATTGCAGTGTGTATTACATTACGCTTTGTGTGTATGTGTGTGTGTGTTTGTGTGTGTGTGTGTGTTGCCTCAGAACTGCTTGAGGGTGTGTGGTTTGATCAACATGAGAGGGGCGCGCAACAACACTTCCTGACCGATTCTGTATGTGTGGAACACTTTGTGCTTTTGTCCTAGGGAGGAGGAGAAAGGAGAGAGAGACAGTTTGAGACAGGGTGAGATAGATGGGGTGGAGGAAGGTGAGACAGATTGCAAAAAGGGAGGAGGAGGAAAAAGGGGAGGAGGAGGAAAAAATGAGGAGGTGAGACAGATCAGGTGGAGGAAGAAGGATGAGACAGATTGAGGAAGAGGATGGAGGAGAGAAGAGGGTGTGACAGATCGGAAGGAGGAGGAGAGAGGAGGGTGAGACAGATCGGAAGGAGGGAAGAGAGGAGGGTGAGACAGATAGGAAGGAGGGTTGAGAGAGGAGGGTGAGACAGATCGGAAGGAGGAGGGAGGAGAGAGGACGGTGAGACAGATCGGAAGGAGGAGGAGAGTGGAGGGTGAGACAGATCGGAAGGAGGAGGAGGGAGGAGAGAGGAGGATGAGACAGATCAGAAGGAGGGGGGGGTTACAGCCTGATGGGATGAGAGAGAGAGATGGAGAGTGAAATGGAGAGTAATAGATCTGAAGTTAAAGCGTGTCACTCTCTCTCTCCTCTCCCCGTCACTCACTCCTCTCCTCCTCGTCTTTTCCTCCCGGGACTCTGACCATCACCGCTTTTATCTCTCTGTCTCTTAAACGACGTGCAGAATCGACTTCTTAACCTCTCCAACATCACACACTCCGAGTTAACGCTGAGATCTGCACTTCTTCACTTCACTCACCTTTAGAACATTTTAACATCTCTCTCCCTCTCCCTGTCACACACACACATACACACACTCCTTCGTGCTCTTTCACTTCCTGACCTCTGAATGCCTCAGGAGATGGATGAGTCTGATTATGCTCCTACACTTTATTTTCATTATTTTCTCCGGATGTACCGGATGATCATGTCTCAGAGCGGGGGGCGCTATCGAGTCCCTAAAAACAGCCAGATTACTGATGAGTCCATAGAGGGGAAACAGGGGGAACAGGGGAAACAGGGGGAAATGGGGAAACAGAGGGAACGGGGGGGGGGGGGGGGGGGAACACGGGGAACGGGGAAACAGGGGGAATGGGGAAACAGGGGAAACGGGGAAACAGGGGGAACAGAGGGAACAGGGGGAACGGGGAAACAGGGGGAACCAGGAAACAGGGGGAACCGGGAAACAGGGCGAACGGGGAAACAGAGGGAAATGGGGAAACGGAGAAACAGGGGGAACGGAGAAACAGGGGGAAAGGGGAAACAGGAAGAAAGGGGAAACGGGGAAACAGAGAGAACGGGGAAACAGGGGGAACCGGGAAACAAAGGGAACATGAACCTGCATTTGGGCCTGTGCTAATTGGAACAGAATTCCTTTCTCCGAATTGTGGACCTCGCTCCAGAGTTAATGTGAGAGCTTACCCGAATCAGGACGATTCGACCCGCTCCCCGCCCACACAGGGGCGAGTCCGTGCTGTCCTACTTTTATTCCTCTGACCGTGTTATTCCTCACTAACGAGGATTAAACGGTAAATTTTGGGCAGAGTGATATGAGCGCGGACTGCGTTTAGTTATTAATGTGTTTTTAATCGCAGGAAATCGATGCGTGTTAGCGGCGGAATCGGAGCGAGCTGTCGGACAGGCGGGAATAAAGGAAGACAAACGAGTGCGGAGATGTTCATTAAACGACCATAATGGAGTCAATTAGTGCAGCATGCATGATTCATTAACACACACACACTCTGAATTCACAAAAGCTGAACACACACTCTCTTTGAACACCCCCCTTTTAAATAAACTCTCACTGAACACACACACACACACAGCCTGTGAACATACACTCCTTCTGAACACACAAATATACACCCCCCACAATACCCCCATCCCCGGTGTGAGTGTGTGTGTCTGTGTGTTAGTATGCAGTGAGAGCCCGGTCGGTTCTGTGAGCTGAATTGACAGCGTTATAAAAGAGCTGGTGTGTTTTTTCGATCAAACGTGTTCTAATTGTCAAATATCAGAGAATAAAGGGTCCTTAAACACACACAAACACACGCACAAGGCCACAGTTAATGAGAATGCATTAGCATTCCTTTAAAGTAAACTGTGTGTGTGTGTTTAAGGACATATTAGAAATAAATAATTAAATATTTTATTTATTACACTCCTGTCTGTATGTGCTGATGTTCTGGTGTGTGTTTCTGTATCAGCACTGAGTGATAAACTGTTCCGAGACATGTTCTGTGTCCAGGGTCTGAGCCATCAGTGTCTCAGTGCACACACACACACACACACACACACACAGACTTCATTAGCACTGGTGTTATGTGGGTTCTTTCAGTAAAAACAGCTGGATGGGGAACACAGGGGAAACAGGGGGAACGGGGAAATGTGCAAGACGCAGAACATGCTAATTAACTGGCTGTTAATATTCGCGTAATAAACAGAACGCTCCACCTCGTTACCCGCGTGCCTGTTATAATCTCACACATCTGTGCGCCGATCAATCGGGTTCTCCACCGGTTTAATAACCTGGCTGTAGCATCGTTCCGTTCCACTGACCTGTTCACACTCATACAGCAACACACTGCTCATCAGACCAGAGAAGTGAAGGCGAAGTGTGAAGTGATTACTCAATGTTTTTTTCCCCCCAATACTTTGTTAGTGAATATATGAATGTTCAAATGTGTGTGTGTGTGTGTGTGAGAGAGAGAGAGAGAGAGAGAGAGACTGCTGCGTGACTGTAAACCATAAATGATTTATCAGGCTGTAGTTAATTAGATTGTAAAACACAGACACTGGGAGACTGAGTGAGATTAGAGTCTGTTTTTATTCTGGGTGTGTTTAGTGATAACAGCCATTAGTGTGGCCATTAGTAGCCAAGGTCATTAGTGTGATTCTCCTCGTTAAGGGCGGAGCCACACTCTGCTCACGCTCTCACTCCCTTCCACAGGTCAGATTCGGGCTGGACCCAGCCTTCTCCCATGATGCTCTGCAGGCTGAATGACTGGAAGTACTCCAGACGGTGACTGAAAACACACACACACACACACACTAAGCTTTCCTATTTACTTTATTAAACGCATTGTGACTGTAAGTGTGAATAATCTCTCACAAGTCCGGCCCCATGCCCGGGTGCAGGTCCTCAGGGGGGACAGGGTAAAGAGCCTCGTAGGTCCGCCCCTCCCCCGAGCCGTGGATGGCGTACGAGTTCATCTTATTGACCCCTGGTGGGAAGAAGTTCCAGGGCAGCAAGGCTTCACCCTTCCACCTGTCCCCTGTAATACTCGCTGTGAACACCAGAGGGAGCTGTTGCTGAAAGAGAAAAGCAAAAACTAAAAGGTTTAGTGTTCGAGTGTTTACATGAATATCATTTCATTTATCATTATAAACTTTTATTAATTATCATAATGAAGTGTAATTATACAGTATTGTATGAAGTGTGTGTGTGTGTGTATCATTGGTCTGTGTCCTCACCATGAAGGCATTGTGTTTTCCGTTCAGCAGCAGAATCAGGTGCTGTCCATGTCTATGAATCATCATCATCATCATCATCACAAGCTCATAATGTTGATAATAATAATAATAATAATGTCCAGGGTGTACCCCGCCTTGTGCCCTAAGCCTCCTGGGATAGGCTCCAGGCCCCCCGCGACCCTGAATGCAGGATTAAGCGGTATAGAAGATGACTGACTGACTGACTGATAATAAAGTAGTTATCAGAGTGGTGATAAAGTGCAGCACTCACGGACAGACTTCAACCTCCAGATACTGCTCAGTGCTGCTGTTTAAGAAGAATGACTCGACCACTGCGCAACACAAACACATACACAAACACACACACACACACACACAGCTCGTCAGAGCTGCTGGACATTAAAGTGTCTCTGATCTATTTTAATACATATTAATGAACACATTTAAATATCTCCATTCTTACAACTCTCACGTTCTCGCATGTTCTGATTAAAGTCTGGCAGATTTACGGTTAAATATTTTTCCCTTAGATATTAGTGCTGAGATGAGTTCTGACGGAAACACTGTGAATGTGTGTGTGTGTGTGTGTGTGTGTGTGAGATCTAAAGTAGGCTGTTCTCTCACTTGTTTCCTTTCTCGTTCTTTTGTTCTTTTCTTGTACTTTCGGCTGCTCCCGTTCAGGGTCGCGCAGTGGACAATTTGTCTCCATCTAACTTGGTCTTCCACATCTTCCCTCGCCACTCCGTCCTCCTGCATGTCCATCCATAAACCTCCTCTTGGTCCTTACTCTTCTCCTCCTGATAGATGTCCAAACCATCTCGACCTAGGCTCTCCAACTTTATCCCCAAACCGTCCTACCTGCACTGTCCCTCTAATATACTCATTCCTAATCCTGTCCATTCTTGTCCTTCCCAAAGCCAATCGTACTGTCTTCATGCTCTGTCACCTCCGGCTCTACTTCCTGTCTTTTTGTCATCTGCGACGTCTCCAATACATCTCACTACCGTCCTGTCTCACTACCGCACTGTAAACTTTCTCCTTCATGTCACTTCATGTTCAATTAAATTCCTCTTCATTCAGTTTTATTTGTGCAGCGCTTTTAACATGGTCATTGTTTAACAAAGCAAAAGATCATCATGGAGATGTGTATGAAATGTGAGAAGATGTGCAGAAGTTAGAACTGTCCGATTCTGAGGGCATCCGGTGTAACAACATGTGCCGAATCAATATGCAGACCATGAAAAAAGATTCCTGTTAATATTTATAAACTCTTTAAATTATTCCAAACCCACATCACACCCGGAGACACCTTTAAACATTTAAACACACAAACCCTCTATGGTTACGGTGATTAAACAGGTCTCGTACCTTCGTAGTCCCAGAGTCCAGGGAACGGCTGACCCGGAGGACCGGGAGGAGCCGCGGGATCGTCGAAGAACGGAGCATCAACGTCCATCTTCAGGCCTCCATCACCAGGGGAGAAGCTGATCTTCACCGGGCTGTGAGTCACAGGCCTGCTGTCCCACGTGTGTGTGATGGTGAACTCCATCTGAAAGGGGACGAAGAGAGAAACAACCACAAACACACACGTTACACTGAGTTTAAATAAAATGAACGTTCTACACCAGAGAGCAGCTTCCTCTACACACACACTTTTTTTTTAAGGAAGTTAGAAACCATGACATGGTGAACATTATTGTGTGTGTGTGTTTACCTCAGATCTCCTCAGAGTGTAGTATAGCAAATCTTGTTCTTCTTCAGCATTTATACTGTAATAAAGCTGACAGTCATAACAATGTCATAACAACACCATCACACCCATAACACACACATACACAGATGATTCCAGTTTACAAACTTCCGGGTTTGGGTGAAACACTCTTTTGGAATCAATTAAAATCACCTTTTCTTCAGTATTTTTTTGTGAATACGTTTAATGTGTAATAAATGAAGCACTTTATTAACAGTTAATGTTGATATAAAAGTGATAAACATTAAATAAATCAATAAAAAACGCGAACTAATCCGGAACCATAAACGCTGTTTGTCATGTTTCACTACGGACTTCTTTAACAGGACGGACCGCCTCCTTTTTCGAAAGCGTTCCCGGAAGTGAATCTGATTGGCTGCGCGGCTCGGCTTCAAACGGTCGGCGCACGAGCAGTAACGGTAAATCTTTTGATCTATTAACGCATTTTGAAACGTTTACACAAACAGCATGTCATTAATGTTAGAGATTAAAAATCACACAGATTTACAGTTTTGTTAAAAACTCTCCTGCATTGACAGTAATAATGTAAGTAAAGATAAATCTGTCTAGCTATTCTGCTAACAGTTAGCGAATTAGCAACCGTCCCCTAGCAACACACTACTGAGTTAGAGCGGGGGGGTGTTCTTCGTACGTCGCTTGAAACATCCGGGATGAATTGACACATCTAAGATGAGATCATCGTGCTAATTAAGACCAGGGGGGGTGTTCTTCGTACGTCGCTAACTCAGTTAGCTGGATTTGATTGTTGTGGATTTGTCCTGATCTTGGATTGTTTCGTTCTTCGATGCTCATCTCGCATTTGTTGTCATAGCAACATGTCCGTAAGCTTGAACCTGCTCGGTAGCAGGTTTATTTCATGTAAACAGGATTAAGGCTGCGCTCCTGCCGGGTTATGATTGGTTGAAATCGTGAGGTCACATCTGATTGGTTAAAGTGCAAAGTGCACGACTGACGTGGATTGACTCACGTGGGGAAAGAAAAGTATCTTGCATATATATATATATATATATATACACAAGGGCGTAGATTTGCTCTGGACATTGGTGGGGACCTATGCACCTCCCCCCCAACTCGGTCCACGGAATGCATGTTTTTTGTAATATGCTGCAAAATGCAAAATCCCTTTACATTAATCCTAGCAATGCTTCGATTGATATTAATCCACTCGAAATGCAATTCATTAAGTTAAATTAAGGAATAGTGTAATGTTAAAGGGAATGTTTAATAACTGACAAAAAGATAGTTTAATAAAGATTATTCTTTATTGAGCAATAGTGCTGATATACAGCACATTTAAAGAGCAATCAATTTATTTCACTTTTTCTGAGTCTTAGTGTGCAAATCTCGAATCAAATCATTAATGCTCGCCAAGTCAGTGAATGCATTTTAAAAACAATTTGTGCGAAGTGGATTGTCTATTGGTGAACTTTCAAAAAATTCTAGCCATGGCAATATTAGTGTGTAGCATATAAATTTCTTTCACGTGACTGATTTCTGACAAATAGTCGTCATTAGATGAGGAGACTGACCGGGATCATATTTATACTTTTACATTTAGCTGTTTAATCTGCTGTTAGTTTTAAGTCCGTATTCACAGACTATAACCTGCCCTGCTATAATGAATGTGCGTCAAAGCGGTAAAAATAAATAAATAAATAAAAACACTAGCATTAACGTTAACTGTTGTCGTTACTTTGATGGATTCACTAGTGAACTTGAAGTGACTTTCACTTTTCTTTGGAAAAAAGCCCATTATGTCTGCATTTGGCGCTGCTTGTATCTGAATTATTATTATAATTTTTTTTTAGTGGATTAAATTATTGGTGGGGACATTTCAGTGGTCGGAAGATATTGGTGGGGACACATCCCCTCCGTCCACCCTAAATCTACGCCCCTGTATATATATATATAAATTACTATCAAATATTATATTAGAACATAAATTCATAGTTTTTTTATTATTATAATAAACTCTAGGCACGAGACAGCCCTCAAAACCATTAATTCAAATTCTTGTATAATGTTTATTTTGTAACACATTTATTTTTCTGGGGTTCGTCATGAATATGCAAATAAATATTTATATATATATATAATAAAAATAATTTTTTTTATAATGAAAAATTGGAGAAAACTAAATTTATTATAAAATAAACAATATAAAAGTATACATGTTTTTGAAAAAATATTAATATTTCTATTTTTCCATATGCAACATATTTATTTGCATATTTCTTATTTTATATTATTTTCTCATGTAATTTGTAAACCATATGCACATATGTTCTAATATAATATTTGATAGCGATTATGTGTGTGTGTGGTGGGTGGGGGGGATCCATGGCAGGGAAGCATTTCAGTGCATAACACGTGGGCGGGGGGGGACATTTCAGCGCATAACAGGTGTTACAAAAAAATTGAGCTTGTTCTTTTGTCATTTCGTCAACCAATCAAAGGGCTTGTGATCAGTGTTTCTACTGTCGATGCATATCGCCTTTTAAACCAACGCACGAACGCGCAATAATCCTAGACAACTCAATCCGGCCATACTAATCATCAACAACAGGTGTGCTGGAAGAACCAACTTAGCCAGAGCGTAATTAGCACGATGATCTCATCTTAGATGTGTCAATTCATCCCGGATGTTTCAAGCGACGTACAAAGAACACCCCCCTGGTTATCCTTTAAACTTGTTTGTTTGTTTGTTTACTAAGGTGAATGACTTCATGCTGTTGATTCTCCTGAACCCATTTAATAACAAGAAAGCTTTATATCACAAAAAAAAAAAATCTATTTAAACAAATGTACAAATAATCTGTTTCCTGTCCAGGTGTGTGTGTGTGTGTGTGTGTGTGTGTGTGTGTGTGTGTGTGTGTGTGTGCTGCGTCATGGATTCCGAGTTGGAGTTCCTGAGAGATCAGGGTGAGAACACGCTCTAACTGTCACTTCATCAACATGTTACACGTCTGATATTTAAATGTTTAACACTGCACATGTTCAACACTGTGTGTGTGTGTGTGTGTGTGTGTGTGTGTGTGTGTGTGTGTGTGTGTGTGTGTGTGTGTGTGTGTGTGTGTGGGTTTTAGTGAACAGGTTGAATTTGGTGCTCGGCCGTTATCAGGGCTCTTCATCAGCATTCACACAGGTACACACACGTGCTGTAATATAGCACGCAGATAAACTAATAGATGGCTGGATACACAGACAGACAGACGGGGTGTAGTTCAGTGGTTAAGGTATTACAGTGTTAGTCTACAGTTCAGAAGTTCCCAGGTTTGAACCTCCAGGTTACCTCCCTGTGGGGCGCTTGAGCGCGGCCCTTAACACTCAACTGCTCAGATGTAGAATAAGATAAAACATACATCACTCTGGATTAAACACACACACACACAAAGCAGTATATTTGAACCCAGGAGTGTGTGTGTGTGTGTGTGTGTGTGTGTTTAGGTTGAAGATGTAGAGAGTGAGCCTGCAGCACTGACCAGAGCTCCACTGACCACAGACCAGAGGTGAACTTCCTCTCACTCTCTCTCTCTCTCTCACACACACACACACTTAGATTGTGTATACTTTGAATCACGTTTAAATTTTTTTTATAAATATACAGTGGTGTGAAAAACTATTTGCCCCCTTCCTGATTTCTTATTCTTTTGCATGTTTGTCACACTTAAATGTTTCTGCTCATCAAAAACCGTTAACTATTAGTCAAAGATAACATAATTGAACACAAAACGCAGTTTTTAAATGAAGGTTTACGTTATTAAGGGAGAAAAAAAACTCAAAATCTACAAGGCCCTGTGTGAAAAAGTGATTGCCCCCCTTGTTAAAAAATAACGTAACCGTGGTTTATCACACCTGAGTTTAATTTCTGTAGTCACCCCCAGGCTTGATTACTGCCACACCTGTTTCAAATAAGAAATCACTTAAATAGGAGCTACCTGACACAGAGAAGTAGACCAAAAGCACCTCAAAAGCTAGACATCATGCCAAGATCCAAAGAAATTCAGGAACAAATGAGAACAAAAGTAATTGAGATCTATCAGGCTGGTAAAGGTTATAAAGCCATTTCTAAAGCTTTGGGACTCCAGCGAACCACAGTGAGAGCCATTATCCACAAATGGCAAAAACATGGAACAGTGGTGAACGTTCCCAGGAGTGGCCGGCCGACCAAAATTACCCCACTAGCGCAGAGACAACTCATCCGAGAGGCCACAAAAGACCCCAGGACAACATCTAAAGAACTGCAGGCCTCACTTGCCTCAATTAAGGTCAGTGTTCACGACTCCACCATAAGATAGAGACTGGGCAAAAACGGCCTGCATGGCAGATTTCCAAGGCGCAAACCACTTTTAAGCAAAAAGAACATCAAGGCTCGTCTCAATTTTGCTAAAAAACATCTCAATGATTGCCAAGACTTTTGGGAAAATATCTTGTGGACCGACGAGACAAAAGTTGAACTTTTTGGAAGGTGCGTGTCCCGTTACATCTGGCGTAAAAGTAACACAGCATTTCAGAAAAAGAACATCATACCAACAGTAAAATATGGTGGTGGTAGTGTGATGGTCTGGGGTTGTTTTGCTGCTTCAGGACCTGGAAGGCTTGCTGTGATAGATGGAACCATGAATTCTACTGTCTACCAAAAAATCCTGAAGGAGAATGTCCGGCCATCTGTTCGTCAACTCAAGCTGAAGCGATCTTGGGTGCTGCAGCAGGACAATGACCCAAAACACACCAGCAAATCCACCTCTGAATGGCTGAAGAAAAACTAAATGAAGACTTTGGAGTGGCCTAGTCAAAGTCCTGACCTGAATCCTATTGAGATGTTGTGGCATGGCCTTAAAAAGGCGGTTCATGCTAGAAAACCCTCAAATAAAGCTGAATTACAACAATTCTGCAAAGATGAGTGGGCCAAAATTCCTCCAGAGCGCTGTAAAAGACTCGTTGCAAGTTATCGCAAACGCTTGAATACAGTTATTGCTGCTAAGGGTGGCCCAACCAGTTATTAGGTTCAGGGGGCAATTACTTTTTCACACAGGGCCATGTAGTTTTGGATTTTTTTTCTTTCTAAATAATAAAACCCCTCATTTAAAAACTGCATTTTGTGTTTACTTGTGCTATCTTTGACTAATAGTTAAATGTGTTTGTTGATCAGAAACATTTTGTGTGACAAACATGCAAAAGAATAAGAAATCAGGAGGGGGGCAAATACTTTTTCACACCACTGTATAATCCCTTGTTGTGTGTGTTTCAGTCTCATGGCTCCCCTGATAGTGGAATATGATCGTCACATGCAGCTGATGGAGAAACAGCTCCAGCACTACCAGGTACACGTCACCTTTATTATTATTATTGTTATTATCATTATTATGTTGGTTGCTCTTATCTGTGTGACAAAGCACCAGGTGATCAGGTGTGACCTGAGTGTCACCGTGTTCCTGTTTGTTCCACACCTGACCTTCAGAAGATCACGCTCCTCTTTCTGTTTCTCAGGGAGCCATAACTTTTGCACATTTACCATACCGTACCATACAATACCACTTTGTTTAAAGCACTTTAAAACAACAACAAAGCTGACCAAAGTGCTGTACAAAAAGTCAACATTTAGGCCATAAAGAACATAGCAACACAATAACATACTACTAATAATAGTCATAATAAAAAAGAATGATAATAAAAGTAGAAACAAGATATAAAACACAAAAAATCTCAGTAAAATACTTCACACTGGGGTGAAGGCCAGAGAGTACAAATCAGTTTTTAAACGAGATTTAAAAACAGCCACTGATGGAGCTTGTCGAATGAGTAAAAGTAACTCATTCCATAGTTGAGGAGCAGCTACTGAAAAGGCTCGATCACCTCTAAGTTTGCATCAGGTTTTTGGAATTTGGAGAAGCAGCTTGTCAGTAGACCTGAGAGAGCGAGATGGAACATATAGGTGCAGCAATTCCTGGAGGCTGGAGCAAGACCATTTAAACACAAATAAAAGAATTTTAAAATGGATCCGAAAATACACTGGAAGCCAGTGAAGAGAAGCCAATATTGGGGTAATATGCTCTCGTCTGCCTATACCAGTTAGGCGAGCTGTGGGCCAGGGGTAGCTCAGTGGTTAAGGCATTGGACTACGGTTCGGAAGATCCCAGGTTCAAACCCCACAACCACCAAGTTGCCACTGTTGGGCTGTTGAGCAAGGCCCTTAACCCTCAACTGCTCAGGTGTGTAATGAGATAATAATGTAAGTCGCTCTGGATAAGAGCGTCTGCCAAATGCCTAAATGTAAAATGTAAATGTAAATTTTGCACCAACTGTAGGCGAGCCATTGCGGTGTGGCTGATTCCGAAGAATAAAGCATTACAATAGTCAAGACGAGAGGTTATAAAAGCATGGACAACTGATTCCAGGTCCCGCCTGTCAATATAGGCTTAATCTTTGCTACTCGCCTCAAATGGAAAAAACAGAAAGATTTTACCACAGCATTTACTTGACTATCCATTTTTAGAGTAGGATCCATTTTAATACCCAAATTTGTAATCGAGGCTTTCTCAAATGGGGCCACGGAGGAGAGGTCAAAGCGAGGAGATTTGCGGAAGCCGTTTGGTTTAAACAACATAACTTCGGTCTTTTCCTCATTAATGGGAGGTAAACCTGACGGTCATCTGCATAAAAATGAAAGGAGATGTTATATTTCCGGAAAATAGCTCCGAGTGGGAGCAAATACAAGGAACATAAAAGATCATCAGTTTGCGAGTGTGTTCCCTTGAAGAGTAACGGCCACGTTCACACCTTGAGCATCGTGGTGGCTTTCTGAAAGTACGAAGACAACTTCTCCAGCTCTGTCTTTAACGTGTGTAGAAGAACCCCAGACACTTGAGATGGACCTGAGTCAGGATCTCCGTCTGGAAGGCTGCTGAGGGGGCTCTAGTGAGGTCAGACACTTGAAGGGAACCTTCAGTGAGGTCTGAGTTTATCTCAGCAGGCTTTGTGGATCATCTCATCCACCAAGTTCTAGTGGGAGGTCCTTCTCTGTAGGTTCTCCTGGTGAGACCAAGGCACATCATGGTGGCATTGGTCCTATTTGTGGTCCAAGTTGTGTCTTTCCCAGATGAAAACCAGACTCGGTCCACCAGGACACATGACACAGACTCACTGTTGAACAGCCCACGTTTGGAGCCTGTTCTGGTCTATCAGACGCACTTTTCCACCGTGGTCTGCAGGAGTCCACCTGATGTCTCCTGTCGTGTGTGTGTGTGTGTGTGTGTGTTCATGGTGATGTGTCATTGTTAGACGGGTCACAGTCTGGCCCGCTGGCTGACCCGCTGCCCACCGGACTTCCTCTAGTGTCAGTGATTTATTATTATTTTCTTGATTTTAATTTAATTACTGGCTTTTCATCTCTCTGTGTGTGTGTGTGTGTACACTCAGAACAGATGGGATGTGTAAATGTAAGTCATAATGAGTTGACAGCTGAACTTCTCTGTGTGTGTGTGTGTTTACAGAGGCAGATGGTGGATGTCAAGGCCAGTCTGGAGCAGGTGGTGCGTGAGAATGAACGGTAACACACTCACTGAACACAGCTCTCACACTCTCTCTGCTTCAGCTGCTTCAATTCACACACTGCGTGCAAGAAACCCCTCACATCAGAAGAACCGTGTGTGTGTGTGTGACAATGCTCTCACGTTCACTGTTAAACACAGCTCTGTTACTTCACCAGGAGTGTAGGTGATCTCTCAGGATGTGTTTCTGATCACGTTTCTCCTGCTCTGTCCTTCCAGGGTTTAGTAATGCGTTGGACAGTTGATTCCACTCATTTCAGTTTTATTTCACTAGTTGTTGTCTTCACTTGTTGCAGGACAACATTTTGACCTTTGAAGCATCTTCTTCTGCAGCTCTGCTCCTCTTTTATTTTAATTTGTTTATTTGCTCGTTCCTTTATTTCTTCCTTGTCTTCATGTCTCAAATCTTTTTCCCCTAATGTTCTCCAAATGTTCTCTTAACATTCCCCCTGATGTTTCCCCATACATTCTCCAAATGTTCTCTTGACGTTCCCCCTCACGTTCTCCAAATGTTCCCTTGACGTTCCCCCTGGCGTTCTCCTAATGTTTTCTTAATGTTCCCCCTAATGTTCCCCTGACGTTCTCCAAATGTTCTCTTAACGTTTCCCCTGACGTTCCTCCTGACATCCTCCAATTGTTCCCCCTGACGTTCCCCAAATATTCCCCCTGACGTTCTCCTAATGTTTTCTTAATGTTCCCCCTCACGTTCTCCTAATGTTCCCCCTGACATTCTCCAAATGTTCCCCCTGACATTCTCTAAATGGTCTCTTGACGTTCCCCCTCTCGTTCTCCAAATGTTTTCTTAATGTTCCCCCTGATGTTCCCCCTCACGTTCTCCAAATGTTCCCCCTGACGTTCTCTTGACGTTCTCCTAATGTTTTATTAATGTTCCCCCTCACGTTCTCCTAATTTTTTCTTAATGTTTCCCCTGACGTTCCCCCTCACGTGCTCCAAATGTTCCCCCTGATGTTCTCTTGACGTTTCCCCTGGCGTTCTTCTAATGTTTTCTTAATGTTCCCCTGACGTTCTCCAAATGTTCTCTTAACGTTTCCCCTGACGTTCCTCCTGACATCCTCCAATTGTTCCCACTGACGTTCCCCAAATATTCCTCTTGACGTTCTCCTAATGTTTTCTTAATGTTCCCCCTAATGTTCCCCTGACGTTCTCCAAATGTTCTCTTAACGTTTCCCCTGACGTTCCTCCTGACATCCTCCAATTGCTCCCCCTGACGTTCCCCAAATATTCCCCCTGACGTTCTCTTGACGTTCTCCTAATGTTTTCTTAATGTTCCCCCTCACGTTCTCCTAATGTTCCCCCTGACATTCTCTAAATGGTCTCTTGACGTTCCCCCTCTCGTTCTCCAAATGTTTTCTTAATGTTCCCCCTGATGTTCCCCATCACGTTCTCCAAATGTTCCCCCTGACGTTCTCTTGACGTTCTCCAAATGTTCCCCCTGACGTTTTTCAAATTTTCTCTTAACGTTCTCCTGATGTTCCTTGTGCAGGCTCTATGCAGAACAGCGTCTCTCTGTAGAGAAACAGCTCCAGTCTTTCTCTGTGGATGAAGATGCTGCAGCAGATGCAGTAGCTGTTAGAAACTTGGAAGAACAGCTCAAGTGTGCAGTGGAGGTAAACACACACACAGGTACACAGTGTATAGTTAATACAACAATGTCCATAAATTTTGGAACAAAGAGCTTTTTTGCCCATTTGTCCTCTGTACAACACCACACTGAAATAAAACACTCAAGATGGGAGCTGTTTAGGTGATTTTGGTGGTAACGATGGTGATTTGTAGGAGAAGGAGCGTGCGGTACAGATGTGGCGAGTCTCTGCGCAGGAGCTGGATCGTCTACAGAAACTTCACCAGAGCAGCATGAGGGACGAACACACACACACTGCACAGCACCAACACACACAGGTACACACACACTGTAGCTGCACTGTGCATGTACATGTTTTCAGCACTAGAGGGCAGTAATGTTGAGTGTATACACAGTTCCACCACTAGAGGGAGCCACATTCATATACACATAGACAGCAGGCTTGTGTTAAACATTGTCTCTTTAAATACCTTTTCTATTAGACCTTTAATGTGTGTGTGTGTGTGTGTGTGTGTGTTAGTTACACTGGTGTAGATGTGACAACTTTTATGTACTTTGTGTATTGTTGTTTATTATTATTGTTTGTTTGTTTAGAATCAGTTGGCCCAGCTCCAACAACACGCCCAGAAACTTCAGGCAACAAATCAGAACCTGGAATCGGTAAGCCCCGCCCACTTCAGTCTGCCTGTCCAGCATGACGGAGACCTGCTTGGCATCAGCTGATGTGATTTAACTTTATATTTATTAAAGACCGTAACTGATCCTCAGGACGTTAGCATGACGCTGAACTGAACTAGCGTGTCGTCTTCAGCACGCTTCACACACATTTTTATGTTTTTTTTTTGTTTTTGTTAAACTTTTTTATATTTGTGAATCTGGTATCATGAGACAGGAAGTGTGTTAATGTTTCCAGAAACACTGTGTTAATCCTTCTACACACACGCACACACAGACACTCCAGGGAGGAGAAAACCATCTGTTTAACTTGAGAAGCCGCTTTATTTAGCGTAGTGTTTCACACTCCATCTGAGTAATATTACACCAGAGATAAATATTTAACAAGTGTGGGTGGAGTCTCGCTCTCTCTCTCTTCATCTTTCACACCTCAGTCCTCGCCTCTCCCACACACACACACGTCTCTGGTGTCTCACACACAGACCAACGAGCAGCTGGTGCGGAGTGTGACGGAGCAGAGTGTAGAGCTGAAGGAGATACACACACAGCTCAGGTGAGCAGCAGCACAGGTGAGGGCGCTTTACACACTGAGAGTGTTTACTACGGACTTACCTGATACAGGGGTGTGTGTGTGTGTGTGTGTGTGTGTGTGTGTTAGGCAGGCCAAGCAGGACCTCAGGACAGCTACAGCTAAAGTGGACGAGATGACCAAGCTTATGAATGACGTTCAGGACCAGATGCACCGCACGGTGTGTGTGTGTGTGTGTGTGTGTACTTTAATTTAGTAGCTGATCATATATCTTGGTTAGTTTATTTAAAGATGTCTGATGGGTTCATAAGATCGTGTGTGTGTGTAGGAGGAGGATGCAGCAGAGGCTCATGGGAGAGAGGAAGCGTCTGATCGCAGACTTCTGCAGCTACAGACGGCACTGAACCAGATCGAAGGCAGGTATGTACACACACACACACACACACACACACACACATACACACATCCTTCATGAGGCAGTTTTACAGTGAGGTGTGTGTCAGGCTGAAGGTGGCGAGTCAGGAGGCGGAGTCAGTGAGGAGGAAGGAGGCGGCGTGGGAGAAGCAGGTGGGTGAACTGCAAAGCCGCTGTGCCACGCTAGAGGACGAGCGGTTCGAGGCGCTTCAGAGACTCAGGGACTCACTACAGCTGGCAGAGGAGGCGGCGCTGCAGAGGGACCAGGTCTCTCACACACACATACACACATACATATCAAACACAGCAGAGAGAACTAGAGAGCAAATGTCTCACATCTCTGGGGATTGTGGGTGGAGTCGAACCTGATCCAAAAATAAAAATAATAATAAATAAAGTTCAGGGGTCCGTTCTCCGTACGTCACTTGACACATCTAAGATGAGATCATGGTGCTGATTACGATGTGGCTAAGTTGGTTCTTCGAGCCACCTGTTGTTGATGATTAGTGTAGCTGGATTGAGTTGTCTAGGATTATTACGCGTTCATGTGTTGGTTTAAAAGCCGATCGACAGTAGAAACACTGATCACAACCCCTTCGATTTGTTGACGAAATGACAAAAGAGCGGCTCAATTTATTCTCAAGCGGAGCAAGAGCTTTTATTAGAGGGTTATGGAGAATTTCTCAAATCCTATGTGTATTAATTGTATCTTTTTGTCATCTTTAATATCAGAGTCCGCAGTGGATCCATACAAGAAATACAAGAACATCTTACAAAATGGTCATCTTTAGCGTAGTTATCTTCATTTTCTTTTAAGACACTAACAAAATATTATGCGCTGAAATGCCCCCCTGCCATGGATCCCCCCCCCCCCAACACAATCGCTATCAAATATTATATTAAAACATAAATTCATAGGTTAATGGTTTACAAATTACATGAGACAATAAAATAACATAAGCAATATGAAAATAAATGTTATATATGAAAAAATATAAATATGTATTTTTTTTCATATACATGTATACTTTTATATTGTTTATTTTATAATAAAATTAGGTTTGTCAAATTTTTCATTAAACAAAATTTATTTTTATTATATATAAATATTAATTTTCATATTCATGACAAACCCCAGAAAAATAAATGTTACAAAATAAACATTATATAAGAATTTGTATTAATGGCCCTGACTGCTGTCTCGTGCCTAGGGTTTATTATAATAATAATATCATATTTGGCGGCACGGTGGTGTAGTGGTAGAGCTTTCCTTCCCTTCTGTTTCTGGAAGATCTGACAAGCATCCTTTTTATAGACCTGAACCAATTTTAACCAATTACAGTCTAATTAAATAAAACTAAATTAAATTGTGATCTTTCTGCAGAGAAATACTGTAAACACTAGGAATGGGAATCATTAGGAACTTCCCAATGAGATATTATCATCATACCTCGGTGCTGATTCGATCTGTATAGCAATTCTATATGTATCATGATTTTATAAATTATATATTTTATTATCCAATGTCTTAGCACTGTCGCCTTGCATCTCCAGGGTCTGGGTTCGATTCCCCGGCCAGGCTCGATTCCCGTCTCTGTGTGCATGGAGTTTGCATGTTCTCCCCGTGCTTAGTGGGTTTCCTCCGGGTACTCTGGTTTCCTCCCACAGTCCAAAGATATGCAGGTTAGGCTAATTGGCGTTCCCAAATTGACCATAGTGTGTGAATGAGTGTGTGTGTGTGCTCTGCGATGGATTGGCACCCTGTCCAGGGTGTACCCTGCCTCGTGCCCTGAGTCTCCTGGGATAGGCTCCAGGTCCCCGCGACCCTAAATACAGGATAAAGCGGTATAGAAGATGAATGAACATCATATTTGATAATAATAAACCTATGAATCTATGTTCTAATATAATATTTGATAGCGCTTATTTAGGGGGGGCATTTTAGCACATAACACCGGCACCACGTCAGTCGAGCTCTTTAATCAATCATAACCCGCCAGGAGCCTAAATCCTGTGTACATGAAATAAAGCTGCTTCCGAGCAGCTTCAAGCTTACGTACATGTTGCTATGACAACAAATGCGAGAAGTACCTTGGAGTACTAAGGTTAATATTAATGTGTTTGCATATGCAGAATGATAAATGAGGACTTCCTGTAAGGCGCATCATGACTCCGCCCTCATTAATAATTCAGGAAAAAGCTCCGCCCACACAGACTGTTTAAAATCAGTGTGAAAATAAACACGATAATCCTGGCTGTGATTGGTCGGTGTGTGTAAAGTGGGCGGAGCCTTGTGTGTTTAATAATGATCAGAGCTCACAGTCACATCAGGAGGGATGTGTGGAAGTAACTTGTGTGTGTGTGCGTGTCAGGCTCAGCTGAGGGAGAAGCAGAGGGTGGAGGAGTTGGAGAGGATGAAGGACGGGATGAAGCAGCTGGTGGAGGAGGCGGCCATCCGCACCAGGAAGGAGGTACATATCCCACAATGCACTTGGTTCAGGATACAGCGTGTGTGTGTGTAACAGTTACTGTGTTTCTCAGGTGGAGTGTGTGCGTCAGCAGTGTAACACACAGATCCAGCGTCTCACTGAGGAACTCGCCGCTCTGCAGCTGGTCAGGACCGTTTCACATCTCTCTCTCTCTCTCTCTCTCTCTCTCTCTCTCTCACACACACACACAACTTTTTTAACAGGTGTATGTGCGTGTTGTTAGGAGTGTTCTGATAAACAGAGTCAGCTGGAGAGAGCACACAGAGAGAGGAAGGCGGTGGAGGAGGAGCTGGAGAAGGTGACACACACACACACACACACACACACACACACACACACACCTTCAGTACACCTGCATAATGACTGTCATGCCCACCAGAGGGCAGCACAAAGCACAAAGACATCCACGTTAGTACTAGTTTACTATAAAGAACAGCAACCTGTAAGACGACGTGTGTGTGTGTGTGTGTGTGTGTGTGTGTGTGTGTGTGTGTGTGTGTCCAGGTGTACAGAGAGGGCCAGTACGGAGACGCAGACCTGAGGAAGATGGAGGCGCTACACCAGCGGAGCTTAAACGCCGAGAGAGTGAAGGACGAGCTGGAGCACACACTCAACACCACACACTCCAACATGAAGAAGATGGAGCTGCAGTGAGTGTACACACACACACACACACACACAGCTGGATGAGTAATGCTCTTTAACACCTCCTGTTCTCCTCTGTGTAAACATGAGGAGGTCTCTCACTCTGACCCCCAGTGGACACAGCAGGAATTACACAGTGACAGTCTGATACAGGAAGCTCAGGTATACTGTGTGTGTGTGTGCGTGCGCAGACTGAATGAGGAGCTGCAGCGCTGTCAAGAGGAGGTGCGCAGGCTGCAGGTGGCGCTGTCGAGCGTGAGAAGTGAGTGCAGCAGTGTGTGTGAGGAGAGACTCAGCCTGCAGCAGGAAAACCAACAGCTGCACCGAGACATGGACACACTGCGCAAAGAGTGTGTGTCTGCACAGAGACACGCCAAACTACAGGTGCAAACACACACACACACACACACACACAGAGACACACCAAACTTCAGGTACACACACGCACTGCAAAGAGTCACAACACACACTCACCTCAGTCAGGTAACACACACACACACCCTGCAACACACACACACACACACACACACACACACACACACACACACACACACACACACACACACCCTGCAACACACACTCACCTCAGTCAGGTAACACACACACACACACACACACACACACACACACACACACACACACTCACACACACACACACTCACCTCAGTCATGTAACACTCACACACACACACACTCACCTCAGTCATGTAACACACACACACACACACACACACACTCACCTCAGTCATGTAACACACACACACACACACACTCACCTCAGTCATGTAACACACACACACACACACACACACACACACACACACACACACACACTCACCTCAGTCATGTAACACACACACACACACACACACACACACACACACACACACACACACACACACACTCACCTCAGTCATGTAACACACACACACACACACACACACACACACACACACACACACTCACCTCAGTCATGTAACACACACACACACACACACACACACACACACACACACCCTGCAACACACACTCACCTCAGTCAGGTAACAGAAGAGTCGTCTTCTTCTTTGTCTTTCGGCTGTTCCCTTTCAGGGGTCGCCACAGCGAATCATCTGCCTCCATCTAACCCTATCCTCTGCATCCTCTTCTCTCACACCAACTAACTTCATGTCCTCTCTCACTGCATCCATAAATCTCCTCTTTGGTCTTCCTCTAGACCTCCTGCCTGGCAGTTCCAACCTCAGCATCCTTCTACCGATATATTCACCATCTCTCCTCTGAACATGTCCAAACCACCTCAATCTGGCCTCTCTGACTTTATCTCCAAAACATCTAACATGCGTTGTCCCTCTGATGAACTCATTCTTGATCCTATCCACAGGGGTGATAGCGTTCCGGCACCACACCGGATTTCCGGGGTACTATGGCTGCGGGAAAAAAAAAATCAGGTTCGCGGATACTGATCTGTAATTTCTCTAGATCTGAGACGCGCAGGTGATAAAGAAGGAACAGCCAATGAGAAGTAGTGTGCGGATGTCTGTGATTGGCGAGTTTTGTGGCTGTTTTATAACACTGGACAAAGTTCAGCGAGCGTACAGGTAGAGTCGAGCGCGCACAGAATCGCTCAGAATTGTGGCAGGAATATAATGCCATAATATTCCACCCTCATTGACCGATCGTGTGACTGATTAAAAATTCGCTTGTGCTCATGTGCGTCGCTAGGCCATTTTTAGGGGGGCTTTAACATTTATACTCAGCTCCCCTAAAAATTCTCCATAAACTTTACCCAAATTGCTGGTCCCCCATCATCGTCCCCTTTAAATTTCATATGAAAGTGTCGGCAGACTTTGGCTCCTTCCCGTCTTTCAGCGCGGCCTTCAATTCACCATCACAGAGGGAGGTTTAAGGCCAGGTGTGTGTTTTCCGATAAATTGTTCTATCTGCATCAGTACAGGCCGTTCTCATAAATACAGTTTGTGACGTCTTGTGCCGGATAGTCAGAGGAAAAAAGAAGCTCAGAGACAAAACGGTGGTTAGTACAAACTTTTATCTGTTTTTCGTAACGTCACAAAAAACACAATGCAAGAGCATGAGTAGAATTAAAGGAAAAGTGTAAGAGTAGAAAAGCGCTTCGGGAGGAGAGCAGCACACACGCTCCTATTCCATCCTCGTCTTCTCACACGTCTCTCCAGCGCACGCACTGGGGGCGGGGCAGCACACCTAAAAAGGGCAACAGACATACATCCATACATGCAATGGTATATAACGTTGTAGTGACCGTTACAAGTTTACAAAATGTCATGAGGGATTAATCGGTTAAATCTTCGCTGTGTTCACCCTCATCACACAGTTTCCTCTAGTGAACATGAAGCCCTTAACACAGACTCTATGAACCTATAGTCTACTTTATAAAACAATCATGCTGCTGCTGTTTTAATTGGAAAACCGAACTGTCTATATAAAACATTACACAGTGTATATGGCATTAACTACCATATAGTTATGCAGATAAATGATTAAAAATAGTGACAGACTGCATTCAGTGCCTCGTTTAACTGTATAGCAGTGTGATTTACAGAGATTGTAAATTATCTTTTAATAAAATTAAAATTATGTATATATTATATAAAATTAATAAATAATAAATATTGTATTATATTAAATAATGTCCCAAATCGTAAAATACATTTATTAGCCTTAGAGTAGGGTTTTTGTCACTTTGATTTAGAAACAGTTACTTTTTTTATGAATAGAAACAAAAAAAAGAATGTTATTAAAAAGATGCTTTGTTTATTTACGTTAAAACAATGTTTGTCTATATTAATGAATTTGAATAAATAACCTAGTAGCTATGAAATGTTAAGGGGTTGAATAGAGAACCTACTGTCTTATTTATGTAGCTATAACAGTAAATTAAACTAGATAACATGATCAAAGTTTTAATATTTATATTTAACTGTAGATGTAAGGTTTTTCAAGTCACATGAAAAAAAAAAATTCTATTCTTACCTGCTGCTCATCATGGGAGACCTACTCCCATGTTACATGAAAAACCTTCCATTGCCAAAGAATGAACAGATAAATGTTTGATTTTATTGGCACCCACACAGTTTATTCCATTGTCCAGCTTCATAGGTGTGTTGTTTATATTGCTAATCAATGGAAGTTTAAAGTTATATGCTGTTTTCTGGTTACATTTTTCTGATTGGACCTGAACTGTACATAGAAAAAGGTTTATACGGTAAACATCATGTGTGATCGAGAAGACTCATTTGAGTACTGATTCTGAACAAGCCAAATATGTGTTAAACATCTATAGGGGCTGAGCCCCCCCTTTACTGAAAATCCTAGAAACACCCCTGCTTGTGCTCCTTCATTGCTGAGCTTGACCTGTCGTTTAATATTACCCACCCACTCATCACTTTATGTAAAAAATTAGCGGAGGATAATCAATTAGTTAATCAATTCCTGTGTACTTTGGAGTACTATTATTGCCACTTACTGACCTGTCTTGGTCTGGCTGTAGCATCTGTAGTATTTACTTCCAGTGATTGTACTAAGATGGGCTAATAATGTCAATCTAGGCACTGAACATATTGAGAAGAAAATGCTGTATCTTCTTAATAATACTGGGGACATAATGCAAATATGAAAATATCTAAAAAGAGCCACTTGACAATAATGATGATCAGGGTTATACATAGGCTGTTTATATATTTGGGCCCAGGGGCCAACAAGTTATGTGTTAAAAGTGCGTCGCATACATAGTACCCCCACTCCTACTCACCTCGGGGGAAAGGAAAAAAAGTTCAGGCTCAGGAATTTTTTCCACTATCAGCCCTGTATCCATCCTGGTCACTCCCAAAGAGAACCTCAACATCTTCAGCTCTGCTACCTCTAGCTCTGCCTCCTGTCTTTTCTTCAGTGCCACTGTCTCTAAGCCGTAGAGCATCGCTGGTCTCACCACTGTCCTGTACACCTTTCCTTTCATTCTCTCTGATACTCTTTTATTGCACAACACACCTGAAACTTTTCTCCACCCATTCCAACCTGCCTGTACCCGCCTCTTCACCTCCTTTCCACACTCTCCGTTGCTCTGGACCGTTGACCCGAAGTACTTAAAGTCCTGCACCTTCTTTACCTCTGCTCCCTGTATCCTCACCGTTCCTCTTGGGTTCCTCTCATTCACACACATGTATTCCGTCTTGCTGCGGCTAACTTTCATTCCTCTGCTTTCCAGAGCGTACCTCCACCTCTCCAAATTTTCGTCCACCTGTTCCCTGCTCTCGCTACAAAGCACAATGTCATCTGCAAACATCATAGTCCAAGGAGAATCCTATCTTACCTCATCTGTCATCCTGTCCATCACCAGTCCACCACCATCTGTCCTTCTACATTCCTGTCCTGAAGACCAAACCTGCCCATCACATTTTCATCACCTCTGTTCCCTTCCCCAACATGTCCATTAAAGTCTGCACCAATCACCACTCTCTCTGATGCTCTGCATCACTTCATCTAACTCACTCCAGAATGTCTCCTTCTCTTCCAACTCACATCCTACCTGTGGGGCATAGCCACTAACAACATTGAACATTATCCCTTCAATTTCCAGCTTCAGACTCATCACCCTATCTGATACTCTCTTCACCTCTAGAACATTCCTTACAAACTCTTCTTTCAGAATAAATCCTACTCCATTTCTTTTCCTATCCACACCATGGTAAAACAATTTGAACCCTGATCCTAAGCGTCTAGCCTTGCTACCTTTCCACCTGGTCTCCTGGACACACAGGATATCCACCTTCCTTCTCTGCATCACATCAACCAACTCTCTTCCCTTCCCTGTCATGGTCCCAACATTCAGTCCCTACTTTCACTCCTAAACTCTTGCCTTTCCTCTTCTCTCTCTGCTTTCGAACACGCTTTCCTCCTCTCCTTTTTCGAGAGGCTGCACAGAGATTATTTGCATTAAGGTCTGTGTGTGTGCAGGTGTCCCATATGCAACAGGAGGTGTGTGAGAGGGAGCAGGCTGTAGAGTCGAGGCTGAGAGAGATGGAGCAGAACAGCAAACACTCCACTGATGAGCTGCAGCGCCGCCTGCTGGCACAACAACATAACAACAAGCGCTACAGAGAGGAGAGTCTGCAGCGCGCACACACCCTGCAACACACACTCACCTCAGTCAGGTAACACACACACACACACACACACCCTGCAACACACACTCACCTCAGTCAGGTAACACACACACACCCTGCAACACACACTCACCTCAGTCAGGTAACAGACACACACACACACACACACAGACACACCCTGCAACACACACTCACCTCAGTCAGGTAACACACACACACTCACCTCAGTCAGGTAACACACACACACACACACACACACACACACACACACACCCACCCTGCAACACACACTCACCTCAGTCAGGTAACACACACACACACACACACACACACACACACAGACACACCCTGCAACACACACTCACCTCAGTCAGGTAACACACACACACTCACCTCAGTCAGGTAACACACACACACACACACAAACACACACTGCAACAAACACTCACCTCAGTCAGGTAACACACACACACACTCACCTCAGTCAGGTAACACACACACACACACACACACACACACACCCTGCAACACACACTCACCTCAGTCAGGTAACACACACACACACACACACCCTGCAACACACACTCACCTCAGTCAGGTAACACACACACACACACACACACACACACACACAAACACACACTGCAACACACACTCACCTCAGTCAGGTAACACACACACACACTCACCTCAGTCAGGTAACACACACACACTCACCTCAGTCAGGTAACACACACACACACACACACACACACTCACCTCAGTCATGTAACACACACACACACCCTGCAACACACACTCACCTCAGTCAGGTAACACACACACACACACACACACACACACACACACACACACACACACTCACCTCAGTCATGTAACACACACACACACCCTGCAACACACACTCACCTCAGTCAAGTAACACACACACACACACACACCCTGCAACACACACTCACCTCAGTCAGGTAACACACACACACACACACACACACACACACACACACCCTGCAACACACACTCACCTCAGTCAGGTAACACACACACACACACACACACACACACACACCCTGCAACACACACTCACCTCAGTCAGGTAACACACACACACACACACACACACACACACACACACACCCTGCAACACACACTCACCTCAGTCAGGTAACACACACACACTCACCTCAGTCAGGTAACACACACACACCCTGCAACACACACTCACCTCAGTCAGGTAACACACACACACACACACACACACCCTGCAACACACACTCACCTCAGTCAGGTAACACACACACACACACACACACACCCTGCAAAACACACTCACCTCAGTCAGGTAACACACACACACACACACACACACACACACACACACACACACACCCTGCAAAACACACTCACCTCAGTCAGGTAACACACACACACACACACACACACAGACACACACACACACACACACACACCCTGCAACACACACTCACCTCAGTCAGGTAACACACACACACACACACACACACACCCTGCAACACACACTCACCTCAGTCAGGTAACACACACACACACACACACACACACACACCTCAGTCAGGTAACACACACACACAGACACACACACACACACACCCTGCAACACACACTCACCTCAGTCAGGTAACACACACACACACACACCTCAGTCAGGTAACACACACACACACACACACACACACACACACACCTCAGTCAGGTAACACACACACACACACACACACAGACACACACACACACACCCTGCAACACACACTCACCTCAGTCAGGTAACACACACACACAGACACACACCTCAGTCAGGTAACACACACACACACACCCTGCAACACACACTCACCTCAGTCAGGTAACACACACACACCCTGCAACACACACTCACCTCAGTCATGTAACACACACACACACACACCTCAGTCAGGTAACACACACACACACACACACACACACACACACACACACACACACACACACCTCAGTCAGGTAACACACACACACACACACACACACACACACACACCCTGCAAAACACACTCACCTCAGTCAGGTAACACACACACACACACACACACACACACACACCCTGCAACACACACTCACCTCAGTCAGGTAACACACACACACACACACACACACACCCTGCAACACACACTCACCTCAGTCAGGTAACACACACACACACACACACACACACACACACACACACACACTCACCTCAGTCAGGTAACACACACACACACACACACACACACACACACACACACACACACACACTCACCTCAGTCAGGTAACACACACACACACACACACACACACACACACACACACACACACACACACCCTGCAACACACACTCACCTCAGTCAGGTAACACACACACACACACACACACACACACACACACACACACACACACACACCTCAGTCAGGTAACACACACACACACACACACACACACACACACCTCAGTCAGGTAACACACACACACACACACACACACACCTCAGTCAGGTAACACACACACACACACACACACACACACACCTCAGTCAGGTAACACACACACACACACACACACACACACACACCTCAGTCAGGTAACACACACACACACACACACACACACACACACACCTCAGTCAGGTAACACACACACACACACACACACACACACACACACACACACACCTCAGTCAGGTAACACGCACACACACACACCCTGCAACACACACTCACCTCAGTCAGGTAACACACACACACACACACACACACACACCCTGCAACACACACTCACCTCAGTCAGGTAACACACACACACACACCCTGCAACACACACTCACCTCAGTCAGGTAACACACACACACACACACACACACACCTCAGTCAGGTAACACACACACACACACCCTGCAACACAGACTCACCTCAGTCAGGTAACACACACACACACACACCCTGCAACACACACTCACCTCAGTCAGGTAACACACACACACACACACACACACACACACCCTGCAACACACACTCACCTCAGTCAGGTAACACACACACACACACCCTGCAACACACACTCACCTCAGTCAGGTAACACACACACACACACACACACACACACACACACACACACACACCCTGCAACACACACTCACCTCAGTCAGGTAACACACACACACACACACACACACACACACCTCAGTCAGGTAACACACACACACACACACACACACACACCTCAGTCAGGTAACACACACACACACACCCTGCAACACACACTCACCTCAGTCAGGTAACACGCACACACACAGACCCTGCAACACACACTCATCTCAGTCAGGTAACACACACACACACACACACCCTGCAACACACACTCACCTCAGTCAGGTAACACACACACACACACACACACACACACACCCTGCAAGACACACTCACCTCAGTCAGGTAACACACAGACACACACCCTGCAACACACACTCACCTCAGTCAGGTAACACACACACCCTGCAACACACACTCACCTCAGTCAGGTAACACACACACCCTGCAATTTGGGTGAAACAGATAGCAGGAAATGATCTGCATTTATACAGTGTTAGGTGGCAGGCAGTTCAGCTATAATAGTTGATGTTAATTGATGTTAAAATGGAGTCCAGGTAGTTATTGGAGACTCAGGTAGACTTGTAGAAAGTTCCAGTCCTGAACTATCGAATTGTCAAGTCCTCAGAGAAACAGCTGACAACACCAGTCGAGGCCAGAACTGTCTTCTAAGTAGATAGAATCATCCCCAGACATCAGACGCTTCCCAAAGAGACACACGGGGCATCCATGCGACGAGACCTCCAACCAGAAACACCAGGATGGATCAATTCAATTTTATTTATATAGTGCTTTTAACAATGGTCATTGTCTCAAAGCAGCTTCACAAAAATTAAAGAAATTTTTGCAAAAAAAAAAAATAATAATAATAATAAAAAATAAATACATTAATTAATTAAAATACATAAATAAAAAAAATAAATAATAATAATAATTATAGAAAAGAAAATAATTAGAAGTGTGGATGTGTGAGAAAAATGTGCAGATAATAATAATGAGACGAATGAATGAAATTTCTCTGATGAGCAAGCCAAGGGTGACGGTGACGGTGGCAAGGAAAAACTCCCTGAGATGGCATTAGGAAGAAACCTTGAGAGGAACCAGACTCAACAGGGAACCCATCCTCATTTGGGTGATAACAGATAGAAATGATATAACATCTTGTGTGTTGTGCAGGTGAAAATTCAATATGACAGAAATTATTTAAATTGACCAGTTCAGCATAGGGACGAGTCAGTAGGTGCAGAGGGCAGATGAGGTCTGGATCACTGGAAGCACAGGAGCAGCATGTGTAGCTCCAACCATCATAAAGCTGAATCCAGCTGTAGCTGGTCCTTCTCTGGATGCCTCAGGAACCTCGCAGGGTCGGCCTTTGTCTACTGAAGCTGGCAAAATCTCCCGATGCCTCGGGATGGGTAGAGAAATACAGAACAGATGGGGAGAATTAGCGTAGTTGCCATTCGCTATAGGTGTACTGGAGTATGAGATTATAGGATGAGTTATGTGTATGTCAGATTAAAAAAATGCGTCTTGAGTCTACTTTTGAACTGAGAAACCGTGTCTGCTCCCCGAACACTGTCTGGAAGGCTATTCCAAAGCGTTGGAGCTAAATATGAAAATGCCCTACCCCCTTTTGTAGATTTTGAAATTCTGGGAACTACCAGAAGTCCGGAGCTTTGTGATCTTAAGGCGCGTGGTGGACTGTAGCGTATCAGAAGACTGGTTAGGTATGTGGGAGCTAAACCATTTAAGGCCTTGTATGTAAGTAATACTATTTTGTAATTTATTCTAAACTGAACAGGTACCCAGTGCAGTGATGATAATATTGGGGTTATATGATCATATTTTCTGGATCTAGTGAGAACCCTGGCAGCTGCATTTTGGATTAACTGAAGCTTGTTTATTGAGGATGCAGGACAACCACCTAGTAATGCATTACAATAGTCCAGTCTGGAGGTCATGAATGCATGAACTAGTTTTTCTGCATCAGATACAGATAAGATGTTCCTAAGTTTAGCAATATTTCGAAGATGGAAAAAGGCTGTTTTTGTGATATTTGAAATGTGATTTTCAAAAGACAAGTTACTGTCTAACATTACGCCCAGGTCTTTTACTGCTGAGCTGGTAGTAACAGTACATCCTTCTAAGCGCAGGCTGAATTGTGAAAGCTGTTGTGTGCTGGTTTTTGGGCCAATAAGTAATATCTCTGTCTTATCTGAATTTAATAAAAGAAAGTTATTGGTCATCCAATCTTTTATGTCCTGGACACACTCAGTTAATCTAGACAACTTAGGTATTTCGTCTGGTTATATAATTGGGTATCATCAGCATAACAATGGAAACTAATCCCATGTCTTCTAATGATGTTACCCAAGGGAAGCATGTATATTGAGAACAACAGAGGTCCTAAAACTGACCCTTGTGGGACCCCATATTTCACTGGCATTACACCAGACGGTTCTCCATTTAGATCTACAAAATGGTAGCGATCAGACAGGTAAGATCTAAACCATTTTAATGCCTGTCCCTGAATACCTATATAATTTTGTAAGCGATCTATGAGAATATTATGATCTATAGTGTCGAATGCAGCACTAAGATCGAGCAGGACTAGCAATGAGATGCAGCCTTGGTCTGAAGCTAAAAACAAGTCGTTTGTAATCTTAACTAGTGCAGTTTCTGTGCTATGATGGGGCCTGAAACCTGACTGAAATTCTTCACGGATGTTGTTATCCTGCAACAATGTGCAAATTTGAGCTGATACTACTTTTTCTAGTATTTTTGATATGAACGGAAGGTTTGAAATCGGTCTGTAATTTGTTATTTCATTCGCGTCCAAATTAGATTTTTTAAGAAGCGGCTTAATAACTGCTAACTTGAAAGGTTTAGGGACGTGACCTAGATGTAATGAAGAATTAATAATGTTTAGAAGTGGCTCTCCAACCGTAAGCATCACTTCTTTTAAAAATCTGGTTGGGATTGGGTCTAACAGGCACGTTGTTGATTTAGCCGAGGTGATGAGTTTATACAGCTCTTCCTGTCCTATACCTGTAAAGCAGTGAAAATCTAAATGTGAAGCTATAGGCTGAACTGGATCGTGAGATACTATTAGAGGTTGAACCTCCATTATTTTCTTCCTGATATTATTGATTTTTTCATTAAAGAAGTCCATAAAGTCTTCACTTCTAAACTGTGATGGGATACTCTCTGCGGGCATCTTAGGTTTTGTAAGGCGAGCCACTGTACTAAATATGAACCTGGGATTGTTTTGGTTTCTTGCTATCAGTTGGCTAAGATGCTCAGTCCTAGCAGTTTTTAGAGCCTGTCTATAGCTGCACATACTGTCTTTATACGCAATTCGAAAAACTTCTAATTTAGTTTTCCTCCATTTTCGCTCGAGGTTACGGGTTGCTCTCTTTAGGGCGCGAGTATGACTGTTGTACCACGGTGCAAGTGTTTTATCTCTGACTTTTTTTAATCTGATGGGAGCAACAGTGTCTAATGTACTGGTAAAAATAGTGCCCATGCTGCGAGTCACTTCATCTAGATCATCTGCATTTTGGGCTCTAATAAGAAATTGGGACAGATCCGGCAGATTACTTGTGAATCTGTCTTTAGTAGTGGGATTCATATTTCTAACAGATTGATAACGTGGGGAGACAGCTAATCTGTTGTACGGGTAGAGTATATGTCAGGAGGTGATGATCTGTGATATCATCACTTTGAGGTATGATCTCTATATTAGAGACATCTATACCATGGGATATAATTAAATCTAGCGTATGATTAAAGCGGTGAGTTGCTCCAATTATATTTTGTTTCACCCCAAAGGAATTTAGTAAATCCATAAATGTGAGTGCTAAAGCGTCGATAGCATCATCTACATGAATGTTAAAGTCTCCTACTATCAACACTTTGTCAGAGTTAACCAATAGGTCTGATAGCAGATGTCCAAATTCTTTAAGAAAATCGCCATATGGCCCCGGGGGTCTGTACACGGTGGCCAGGGTAAAATATAGCAAGGGTTTATTACGTATTTCATTTAGTGCAACATTAATGATAAGCACTTCAAATGAATTAAACCTGGGCCTTATTTTCTGAGTAACAGTGAGTACATCATTGTAGATAGTGGCGACACCACCACCGCGACCAATTAGACGGGGCTCGTGCTTATAGAAATATCCTGACGGAGTAGACTCATTCAGACCAAAATATTCATTTGGTTTAAGCCAGGTTTCGGTGAGACAGAGTGCGTCAAGGCAATAATCTGAGATAATTTCATTAACAATAAGTGCTTTAGGCGCAAGGGATCTAATGTTGAGTAGTCCAAACTTTAGAGGTGGATTTTGACTACTTATTTTGCATTTTTCTGGTTTTATGGTTATCAGATTGTTTCGGGCAAATTTAACAAATTTATTCTTTTTTCTCAGTATTCGGGGAACAGACACAGTTTCTATAGGACAAGCTATGTGTGTGCGTCTATCACTACGGTGAGTTGTGATGTGTCTAATATGTTTGGAATCTACAGTATGACATACCGCCAGTCAGATGGTTCTTAGTGTCCTGGAGATGTTGTCAGAGAGGACCGCTGCTCCAGCTCTGCTAGGGTGTAGGCCATCGGTGTGATAGAGCCTAGGACGCTCCCAGAAAACATTCCAGTTATCAACAAAGCGTAATTTCTGTTGTCGACACCAAGATTGTAACCATTCATTAAAGGCAAATAATCTACTGAACTTCTCGATTCCTCGCTGAAATGTGGGAAGCGGTCCAGATACGATGATCCTTGTCGTGGGTGATGTGCTGTGGACCTTCTCGACCAGGCTCCTGAAGTCCTTCTTTAGGATCTCCGTCTGCCTCAGCCTGGTGTTGTTCATGCCGGCATGAAGGACCACAGCTCCAATGTTCTTCCTCAGGGCAGCAGGCACCTGTGCAGCAACATCAAGAACACGTGCACCAGGTAAACAGCGTGTGTGCACCTTACCTTTAGCCGTGGTAGCACGCACGTGCCGGACGATGGAGTCTCCGATGATCAGACAGGTCCGGAGGGCAGAGGGAGTCTGGATCACTGGCAGCTCAGGAATAACATGTGTAGCTCGACAGAGAGAAAGAAAGAGGGAGACGGGGAGAGAGGAAAAAGAAAGAGGGGGAGAAAGAGAAGAAGAGGAGAGATGGCAGTTAGGTATGGTCACAGTCACATAATGTATAATGTGAATGTATATTTACTGTAGAGTGCAAGCAGGGACTCCAGCAGGACTAACTATGACAGCATAACTAAAAGGGAGAGCCAGAAGGAAACATGAGGGCTCCCTGAGATGTAAAGCAAACAATCACCTCACCGTCAACAAACCTGAGTGATCAAATGAGTGAGGAAGACAGCATCTAAACATACCAGTTCACCATAATACTCTACGTCTATGAGTCCCCCAGATCTGCTCCTTTACCTAAAGCAAATCTATTCATAAAAATGCTTGGCTAAATAAATAGGTTTTTAGCCTAGACTTAAACACTGAGACTGTGTCTGAGTCCCGAACACTATTTGGAAGACTATTCCGTAATTTTGGGGCTTTGTAAGAAAAAGCTCTGACCCCAGCTGTAGTTTTCATAATACGCGGTACTGACAAGCAGCCTGCATCCTTTGATCGAAGTAGGCGTGGCGGATCGTAAGACACTAGCAGTTCGCTCAGATACTGCGGCGCGTGACCATTTCATGCTTTATGTCAAGAGTAGTATTTTAAAGTCAATGCGCAATTTCAGGGAGCCAATGCAGTGAAGATAAGATAGGGGTGATGTGCTCATATCTTCTGGTTCTAGTGAGGACTCTCGCTGCTGCATTCTGGACTAGCTGAAGCTTGATTATGCACCTAACAGAACAACCAGACAGTAAGGCATTACAATAGTCCAACCTAGAAGTGATAAAAGCATGAACTAGTTTTTCCTGCATCGTTTAGCAACAATATATTTCTTATCTTGGTAATATTTCTGAGGTGAAAGAATGCTATCCTGGTGATATTATCTACATGAGCTTCAAATGAAAGGCTGGAATCTATAATAACGCCAAGGTCTTTTACTGTTGCACTTGATGGAACAGAAAGGCCATCTAAAGTTACGGTGTGATCTAAAATTTTACTTCTAGCTGTGTGCGGTCCTATGACTAGAACTTCTGTCTTATCCGGATTAAGCAGAAGGAAGTTAATTAGCATCCAATTTCTTATGTCCTGCACACATTGCTCAACTTTAGCAAGATGGTTTTTCTCATCAGGTTTTGTTGAGACGTATAACTGTGTGTCGTCAGCATAACAATGAAAACTAATACCATGCTTACGGATTATGTTGCCCAGAGGAAGCATGTAAAGGGAAAAAAGCAGTGGGTCTAAAACTGAACCCTGCGGAACGCCAAACTCCACTAGAGAACATGCAGAATAATCACCATTTAAGTCTACATACTGATAACGATCGGTCAAATAGGATCTGAGCCAGGAGAGGGCTGTACCTTTAATTCCTACTACATTTTATAATCGGTGAAGAAGAATAGCATGATCAGTGGTGTCAAAAGCTGCACTGAGGTCGAGTAATATAAGCATAGTTACACAACCCTGATCAGAGGCCAATAGGAGGTCATTTACTACTTTAACGTGTGCTGTGATGAGGCCTAAATCCTGACTGATACAGTTCATGTATGCCATTTCTATGTAGATATGAGCATAGCTGCTCCTCTACTATCTTTTCCAGAATCTTAGAGATAAAGGGGAGGTTTGATATCGCAGGGGGCAATTAATCGTCCATACACTTAACATTGAGATCAGCTTTGAATGAGTTTGTCAACAACATGTTATGCTGATTAGCATGTTGGTTGCATGATGTTTTGGCACTGACCCGGCACGCGCATAGACACACTTAAAATTTCTTCAGGAATTTTCCCTCTCTAGTTACTGGTACTATCTGTTTAAGAAAATGTGTCGGTATAGGATCTAATATACAGGTTGATCAATTTGCAGAAGAGATGAGTGAAATTAGTTCATTCTCTTCACGGGGAATAAAGTATTCTAGGTTCGAATCTGACATGGCTAGGTTAACATCTGTATCAATTACATTCTTCGGTTTCAAAGCCTCAATTTTATGCCTGATATTTACAATTTTATTATTAAAAAAAATTCATGAAGTCCTCACTATTGCATGATGTTGTTGTGGAGATTTCTGTAGTGGTCTTATTTCTGGTTAATTTGGCTACGGTATTAAATAAAAATATAGGATTATTTTTTTCTTCTATAAGAGTGGAGAGATACGTTGATCTAGCTACACTAAGAGCTTTCCTATAGTTCAGGATGCTCTCTTTCCATGCTATTTGAAATACTAACAATTTAGTTTGACGCCATTTACAGTACGCTCTAATTTCCGAGCGGTCTGTTTTAAAGTGCGCGTGTGATCGTTATACCAGGGAGCGAGTTTCTTATCTCTAATAATTTTTCTTTTAGCTTGGAGCTACATTATCTAAGGTACAACGAAATGTCGACTCTAAATATTCAGTCGCCTGATCGAGTTCTGTGGGGTCAGACGGTGATCTAATCGAAGTTGGTAACTCTGGGAGATTACTGATAAAACTCTGTGTGGTAGTTGATGTGAATGTACGTTTAATACGGTAGCGCGGTATGAATGGAGACAAGATAGTGATCTGAGATAATTTCAGACAGTGGAATTGTGAATACATTTCTTATACTTAATCCGAAAAAATATTATTAAGTCTAAAGTGTGACCTGCTTTATGAGTGGGTCCTACTACACACTGATTTACGCCTACGGAGTCCAGTATGGGCATAAATGCTGTTCTCAGAGGGTCTTCTGTATTCTCAAAATGAATGTTAAAATCTCCGGCAATTAACGCTTTGTCTACAGGAACGACTAGGTTTGAGATGAAATCTGGAAATTCACTAAGAAATTCAGAATACAGCCGTGAAGATCTGTAAATTATAATTAGTGGAATCGACTGAGCTGACTTAATATACTTAAATACACTTATGTTACTATAAAGAATTTCAAATGAGCTAAATTTGTGTCCGTGTTTTTGTACGATAGACAGATTATCATTGTAAATAACTGCGACGCCTCCTCCTCTACCAGTTAACCAAGGCTGGTGTATGTAGCTGTATCCAGGAGGACTAGCTTCATTTAGAGCTACATACTCATCCTGTTTAACCCATGTTTCAGTTAAACAGAGTATATCAAACGCCTGATCTGTGATAATTTCATTAACAATAACCGCTTTTGATGCGAGAGATCTAATATTTAACAATCCTAGCTTCAGATCAGAGGTGCCGGCTGCGCATTCAGTGTGATCCGAGTTTGTGGTCTTTGTTAATTAAATTATTAAAACAGACTTTCTGAGTCTTTCTACATTTTTGCTTAGATCAGGGAACAGACACAGTCTCAATATGGTGAACCCTGAGTGACGACTCTATGCAGCTAGCAGACGGTTGGTTTAGCCTCTCTGTCTGCTCTCTGGCCTGGGCTCTGGATTGTCACCGATTAACTAGACCTCTACTGTGACTATGAGGTATACTACAGGAAATGAGAGTAGCACCTTCCCGAGTGGGATGGACACCGTCCCGCCCTAACAGGCCAGCTTTGCACTCAAAGGTCTTCCAATTGTCTATGAAGCGCACATTATTTTGGGAGCACCACCTGGACATCCAGCGGTTCAGCGACCATAACCTGCTGTAAGCTATGTCGCCACGTCTCATTGGGATGGGACCAGAGCATACTACTTCATCGGACATCGCCTTCGCTAATTTAAACACCTCTGTAAAGTTACTCTTACTAACTTCTGACTGACGAAGGCGTATATCATTAGCTCCAGCATGTACCACTATCTTAGAGAACCTGTGCTGTCCTAGAGCCCTAAGATTACCTGCTATGTCCGATGCTCTGGCTCCCGGGATACACCTAATCGCTGGCGCCCCTAAAGGTCTAGCTAATTTCACGTGCCTCAGTATAGAGTCTCCTATAACCAGAGCTCTTTCAGGTTTCTCAGCGGGTGCAGCACTGAAGAGAGCAAACCTGTTGGACACGTGAAGCGCAGAGGAGGTGTGCTCCGGTGGGCTAGCCTTATCGTTAGCTTTGGCTGAACGAGTATGCCGCCGAGTCGTCACCCACTTGCCCCGCTGTGAGGGCTCTAATGCCGGAGTCTGGGGACGTTTATCTCCGCCTATGGCACCCAGACTGTCAGCTACGGGAATAACGCTGCTCTCACACTCTCTAACCCTCTCTAAAGTCTGGATGCGCTTCTCTAACGCTGATATCTTCTCCGTCAGAGTGCTCACTAACACACCTATCACAAATAAAATTATCGCTAATGACGGAGGAAGAATGTCTAAACATCCTGCAGTCCACACACTGAACGAGCTGAACGGTAGACATGATAACGTACCTCTGTGTCGGAGTTTTAGTTGTTTGGAGATGAATTCCGTTTGTTGTTCTTAGACGAGGAAACTCGCGCGTTCTCCAAACATTGCAGAAAAAAGGGCGAAGCCAAATAGTATGATGATGTAAAAGCTAGTTGCTATTAATATTGTTATTATATGAAGCTATGTAATTTAAACGCTGATCAATTTAAACGCTGATTTTATTGATAATATTGTCAGAAAACTAGGTCAAGAGTTGGGAGGGCAACTGTTTAGAGTTAAAGAGAAGGAGTTAAGGAGAGGGAGAATGAAAGAGGATTGGATTGGAGGGGAGGTTGAAATCTAGAACAGTGAGATGAGTATTATAAGAAGGAAAGAGACTAAGAAGCATGTTCATTTCATCCACAAGATTTCCTAAAGGGCCAGAGGACAGTGGATAACAAGGATGCGAGACAAAGGGACAGGCGAGAAGGACCATCTCTTAGACAAGAGCAGACCTGTACCACCACCTCTGCCAGTTTCTTGTGGAGAGTGAGAGAATGCAGAGGATAGGCTAGCCGGTGTAGAGGAGTTCTGAGGAGATATCCAGGTCTCAGTTAGTGCCAAAAAATCAAAAGAGCAGAAGGTAGCTAGGGCTGAGGTAAAATTCTTTACAGTTCCAGAGCCCACCTACAGTACCACCAGGGCAATGAGATGGCATGAGTAAAAGCCCCAATCACAACTACTTCATTCACACTTCAATCAACACTACCAAACAGCAAAATCTAGGTACATAGTAAGAACCAATCGTGTTTCAAAAACAGTACAAAAGTTAAAAACCTACCTAACCAGTGGAGAAGAATCCAATATAGAAAACTTTAAGGCCACACACACTAGGGGTGTGAACCTACACTGGTCTCACGGTTCGATTACGATTATCATGTCATCAATTCGGTTCAATACAATATCACGATGCATTGACGATGCACTGCATACTCAATTTTCAATTCACATGTATATAATTTTGTTAATAAACACAAACAGTCAGATATATGAACTGAAACTTTAATTTTACCTTCTCAATGAAAACACACTTCTTGAACAAATGTATAAACATGAAATTATAAATTATAACCCAAAATAAACTTTAGTACTTTAGAACTTATAACAAATGTAAACAAATGACATTGCTGTTTCACTTTCAGACAGTGGCTCGCTGTGGTGCTGCGATGGAAGAATGTTGATATTCGGCAGATTTGCCCAAAATCCGGGAGGGAGAGAGCGGCCACTTTAAGCGTGCTGCGATGCCAGATTCGCTGTATGCGCAAAGCATTTTATGTGAGGGAATGTTCCGGATTGAGCTGCAGCGATCATGTTCACGCAATGTGTGTCACAAGCACTACATCTTTATCTGATACCTTATACCACGGCTCCAGAGTATTTAACTGTGGCGAAACCCGGGGTTTTCCACCACAGAAAAGGGCCGTATGTCCTTTGCTATAAAAGCTGCCACTGCTCATTTGATGGATTTTTGGCTGAGCTGGGTCCACCATGGCACCGACAAACGTTAACAGCTCAGGGTGAAAACGGTTAACATGTTTTCTCAAGTTAGCGGTATTACCTCCTGCATATTTTATTTGTGCATGATTTACACACAGCGTTTGTGTTCTCCAGTTCGTGCTTACCAGGTTGTTCATAAAAGCCGTAATGTCGTAAAAAGATGTTGGCTTTTAAAGGGGACATACAGTCTCAATTTTGCATAGGTTAATATGATTCTTTAGGGTCCTAATGAAAAGTTTGTAATATACTTTAAAAATTCTCAATTGTTGTGTACAAAAAACAGTACTTTTACCTGGTAAAAAGTAGCTCTGTTCTCAGCAACCTATTTCAGTACATGCTCCTTTAAATGTTAATGACCTCTACTGAACCCGCCCCCCAGTTCTGTGGGGCGTGTCTTCACAACACACGTGGGGTATAGCTTTGACAACAGTTAAAAATATTTTAAAAAACAGTTAAAAATAATTTTACATGATGTTAGAATTATTTTATATATAAAGGAGTTATTTCTACTCTCTTGCTCTCTTCCTCATAGATCTGATATTAACGTGTTAAATCTTCCCTGCTGCTATCTTCCTGTCTCCTCTTGCATCTGTTCATTCACGCTCACCTTCCCATTCTCTCCCTCTCTCTCTCCCCCTCTGTCTCCTTCCACCTATCTATCTTCCTCTCCTTTGATTAAAATTTTATTTGTCACATACACAGTCATACACAGTATGATATGCAGTGAAATGCTTATACGACAGCCAGTGACCTTAAAAATAAAATAAAAGCTTATACGTAAGGAATAAATATCAATAAAAAGAAATACTAAAGAAAATAAATTTAACTAGTAAAATAAACTGTACAACTAAGGGCATAATAAAAATATTACAAAATATAGGGGAAATATATATATATTTATTAGGGCTGCACGATATATTGAAAAAATATCGTTATCGCGATAATGGCATGCGCGATAACCATATCGCAAAGAGTTGCGATAAATACTTTGTGCCAAGCATTTGTGTGTCCAAATTTGACCAATCAGATGGGCCCTTACTATGTTTATACCCGCATATATATATATATATATATATATATATATATATATATATATATATATATATATAGATATTATTTATATCTTTATACTTAATTCTGTCGCGAACTAACCCGGGATGATCAGAAGACTTAGCGATTAGCCGTTAGCCTTTTGTAGCGTGGATGGTAAACCCAAACGCGGAAGCAAGCGAGTAGGCAGGATAACCACGCGAATTAGTTTAAGGACTCTCACAGAAGGGGAGCAAGGGAAAAATGCAAATTTAACCCGCGTCCTATAAACACACACTCGAATCAGGAAGTAAACAATCTGCACCGACATGCGTGAACTCAGTGACTAAGCTGTATGCGGTTTGTTTACTCCACTTATACTTCCGAGTTCGCGCCCGCATTACTTCCGGGTCCTAGTGCCGGTCGCGGAGCGCGCGTGTGTGTGACAAATAGTATTTTTTTATTAAATTTTTGTTTAATATTTTTTATTTAAAAAAAACAAACAAAAAAAAAAAACAGGTAAGCCAAAGAGAATATTTTGTTTAAAAGATGCTCTTGTTTTAAGACACTATTGATGAGTGTATGGTTACACGTAAATAAAAAGTAATGTTTGAAAGTAATTCATATTGTGTTGGCAGGTTTATAGTAACAGCAAACCAGAAGTCAAAATATCTGCTGAGGGGTTTAAGTCATTCATAGTGTTTTGAAGTCTAAATATTTGCAACTTCCTTGACATATAGTTTCTTTTTAGCCTGAATTAGATTTAATTACATCAGTCGAATATCTATTACCTGTTTATTTTAGTATGATCATTACATATACAGTGGTGTGAAAAACTATTTGCCCCCCTCCTGATTTCTTATTCTTTTGCATGTTTGTCACACAAAATGTTTCTGATCATCAAACACATTTAACTATTAGTCAAAGATAACACAAGTAAACACAAAATTAAGTTTTTAAATGAGGGGTTTTATTATTTAGGGAGAAAAAAAATCCAAACCTACATGGCCCTGTGTGAAAAAGTAATTGCCCCCTGAACGTAATAACTGGTTGGGCCACCCTTAGCAGCAATAACTGCAATCAAGCGTTTGCGATAACTTGCAACGAGTCTTTTACAGCGCTCTGGAGGAATTTTGGCCCACTCATCTTTGCAGAATTGTTGTAATTCAGCTTTATTTTAGGGTTTTCTAGCATGAACCGCCTTTTTAAGGTCATGCCACAACATCTCAATAGGATTCAGGTCAGGACTTTGACTAGGCCACTCCAAAGTCTTCATTTTGTTTTCCTTCAGCCATTCAGAGGTGGATTTGCTGGTGTGTTTTGGGTCATTGTCCTGCTGCAGCACCCTAGATCGCTTCAGCTTGAGTTGACGAACAGATGACCGGACATTCTCCTTCAGGATTTTTTGGTAGACAGTAGAATTCTTGGTTCCATCTATCACAGCAAGCCTTCCAGGTCCTGAAGCAGCAAAACAACCCCAGACCATCACACTACCACCACCATATTTTACTGTTGGTATGATGTTCTTTTTCTGAAATGCTGTGTTACTTTTACGCCAGACGTAACGGGACACGCACCTTCCAAAAAGTTAAACTTTTGCCTCGTCGGTCCACAAGGTATTTTCCCAAAAGTCTTGGCAATCATTGAGATGTTTTTTTGCAAAACTGAGACGAGCCTTAATGTTCTTTTTGCTTAAAAGTGGTTTGCACCTTGGAAATCTGCCATGCAGGCCGTTTTTGCCCAGTCTCTTTCTTATGGTGGAGTCGTGAACACTGACCTTAATTGAGGCAAGTGAGGCCTGCAGTTCTGTAGATGTTGTCCTGGGGTCTTTTCTGGCCTCTCGGATGAGTTGTCTCTGCGCTCTTGGGTTAATTTTGGTTGGCCGGCCACTCCTGGGAAGGTTCACCACTGTTCCATGTTTTTGCCATTTGTGGATAATGGCTCTCACTGTGGTTCTCTGGAGTCCCAAAGCTTTAGAAATGGCTTTATAACCTTTACCAGACTCAATTACTTTTGTTCTCATTTGTTCCGGAATTTCTTTGGATCTTGGCATGATGTCTAGCTTTTGAGGTGCTTTTGGTCTACTTCTCTGTGACAGGTAGCTCCTATTTAAGTGATTTCTTGATTGAAACAGGTGTGGCAGTAATCAGGCCTGGGGGTGACTACAGAAATTGAACTCAGGTGTGATAAACCACAGTTCCGTTATTTTTTAACAAGGGGGGCAATCACTTTTTCACACAGGGCCATGTAGATTTGGAGTTTTTTTTCTCCCTTAATAACGTAAACCTTCATTTAAAAACTGCATTTTGTGTTCAATTATGTTATCTTTGACTAATAGTTAACGGTTTTTGATGAGCAGAAACATTTAAGTGTGACAAATATGCAAAAGAATAAGAAATCAGGAAGGGGGCAAATAGTTTTTCACACCACTGTAAATGATAAAAAAAAGGCAATAATAATAAAAAATGCATTTCTCTAGGGAAATGTTATATCGCAAGAAATATCGTTATCGCAGTATTCAACAACAATATCGCATATCGCATATTTTCCTAATATCGTGCAGCCCTAATATATATATATATATATATATATATATATATATATATATATATATATATATAAAATTTTACATGTGAATCTGGTTGTAAAACTTTTTTGACTTCCCAGACCGGGAATCGAACTCAGGCCGCTGCGTTGAGAGCGTCGTATCCTAACCACTAGACCACGAGGGATTAATGGCTACCTCATGGAAATGCCGGGTATTCAACCCGCGACCTTATACACGCGAAGCATTGTTTTTTCGGGATCTCACCAGGACATTTACAATGGTTAATTTTCTTTGTAGTAACATATGTCTATAGCACAGGCGTTTGGTCAAGCATATAAACCGATCTTTTGCTGTTAATAAACAGAGACCTTTCTGACAGACAACGTGTGTGTGTGTGACTGAGTCATGGAGATGCCGGGTATTCAACCTAGGACATCATACACGCAAAGCATTGTGTGTGTGTGTTTGACTGAGTCTCTCCTCGTGTCAGAAAAGCTTACCGAAGCATAGCGCACTCGCCTCGTCTACTACGCAACTTTAGAAAAACTTTATAAATATGTAGTGCAAAAAAGCATGTACCTTGAGCGGGAATCGAACCCGGGTCTCCCACGTGAGAGCGCCGAATCCTAACCACTAGACCACCGCACTACACCAAAAAACTGCACACCACACTCGTGTAGGCGCCATTTTGCTCCAGCGTAGAAAAACAATGGCCGACAGCTTTCTTCTAACTCGGGGCGTGTCTTCGCTAAAACACCAGTGTCAATCAACTATAGTGGGAGAGGCCTCTGTCGGTGTGACGTCACACTGACAGGCTTTTGAGATCGGCCTGATTTCAGAAGGGGCATTTTATTTTAATAAATTAAAAAGAAAATCGCTGGGCGTCTCTTTATCATTGTAGAGTGGTTGTGTACACACTCTCCTAACACACATTTCAGTCCAAACAGCTTGAAAAAGTGCATGTAGCACCGTATGTCCCCTTTAAAGTAGTTGGAGCATTTTTTATTACTCGCACTCGAGATACGCCTCCCTCAGCCATTGTGTTCTACTGCGATAAAGAACGTATGTGGCAAATGACGTCAGAAAAGTGTCAATACGTTATAATCGGTTTTGGTCTATTACTGAACCGATACCGAATTGTCCTCGTCTGCATCGCGATGCATCTTAGAAACAATTATTTTTGACACCCCTAACACACACGCACACCTCAGGCAGGTAACACAGACACCACAAACATGATGTGGCACACCGTCATCTCACCGTGTGTGTGTGTTTTTCAGGGTGGAGTTGAGCAGACAGAAACAGCGCTGTCAGGAGCTGGAGAAACATTTACAGTCGGCTCAAGATAAGATCCTGGATGTAGGCGCACACATGCACTCACACACACACACACACACAATAAGCATGGTTCAAAGATGTCCTATGTGTTCATTGTGTGTGTGTGTGTGTGTGTTCAGTGTGAGCGTGAGTTAGGAGAGCAGCAGGAGAAGAACACTCGGTTACAGACTCGACTCACTCAGGCTGAACACCGAGCTTCCAGTGCCTCACAGCAGGTACACTCACACACACACCTGAGTGAGATGAGTTGTTACTAAACCAGCACTCATGAAGGTTTTTCTCAGCACTTCACACACAGCTCATGGAGTAAAGAGCTTCTACTGTGAGCTGAATCCTGTAAATCACGCGTGTGTGTGTGTGTGTTTTTCCAGCTCACACTGATGTCACAGAGGAGGAAAGCTGGGTCGCTGGTGGACCTGGACCTGCTGGAATGACCTTGTCCTCAGTCCTCACTGCACACACACACTCAAACTGGGGTTTGTCCAAAATAAAGGAACTGCATATGTGTGTGTGCGCGATCACTCATTTAAACACCAGTCACACACACACACACACTTGTATACTGTATCCGTCTGTCTGTCTCCAATGTCGTCCTCTGTTGACTCTCAGTGCTGAGCCTCTTACTGACCAGCGAACACACTATTATATCATCTGTTTAACAAGCGTCTCCACTGATAACTGGACGTCAGGAACGACCATCAAAAGACACGTCCCTCCCACTGCTACTGCCCCGCCCTCCTCTGAGAGAAAAGATTTCACTAAGAGCACAACTACCACTACTAGTACTACTACTATGTGCCTCTACACACCCACACCCCAAACATCAACTACAGAACGTCCTACAGTTATCCTCATTACTGGAGATGACTCTCACCCCTGAGGCTCATCTCTGAGCAGCTCCTTCAGTGACGCACTGTTACATCCTCAGTGTCTGAACCAGTGCTATCGCAGGTCTTTACTCCTGTTAGACTCACCGTAACATACACACTTGTATTACTGTTTTAAACAATAAGCAGAGGTGGAAAGTAACGAATTACATTTACTCGCGTTACTGTAATTGAGTAGCTTTTTTGTGTATTTCTACTTTTTAAAGTAGTTTTAAAAATCTGTAATTTTACTTTTACTTAAGTACGTTTTGTTTGAAGTATTGTAATTCGCTACATTTTAAATCATATTCGCTACTGAGTAAAAAATAAATGAATGAAAATTATAAAATAATAAAAATATTATGCTTTGTATAAATGCTCCGTTGCGCCGCGTGTGTGTATCATGTCCTGGTCGCGCGCCGCTCCAGACTCCACTCCAGGTTTTCTGACATCGGCATCTTCCTGACCTTCCACACGGTTGCTTCCGCCCTGAGTGACGTCATCGACTAGCGCGACCATGTATAAACCGGAGAGAGACACGGGAAAGATGAAAGAGGTTGTGATTTTGGCGTTTTGATATTTGGTTGTGTATTCTGGTTTTGACTTTTTGCCTCCAATTGACTTTGATTATTGCTTTGTCCCTTTGGTTTGGTTGGTCTTTGTATATATTTGTAGATAATTTCACTGTTTTTGGTTTAGGGAGTCCGGGAAGGTACCTGTATTTTTGTTTGTGTGGTTTTTTTTGCAGGTAATCTAGCTACTAAATATAAATACAATTTTGTTTATTATTTTGGCCTGGGTCCATCCTGAATCTGATCCTCCTCCTCCTGCTGTGTGTGTTTGTGTCTGTGTGTGTGTGTGTATACAAACCTCATTATTTCATCAGTTAATGATTGGATCTAGTTCTTTCTGCCATATACCACCATTTCCATACAGTTTAAAATAGAACCCTGAACCATTCTTTTGCTGTTTGGCCCTAGACTGGGACGTAACACCATATTTAAGTGACCACTTTGATTTTCAAGCACAAGAAAGACAACAGCTTTATTATGTAAAGGTGTTCCTTCAGTTAAAAACAACTAGTTTGAGATTTATATCTGCTCATCTTTTTTGAACTATGCTAGAATGCCTCATCCCACCCCCGCTGTTAAAAAAATAAAAAAGTAACTCGGTAACTTTTACTTTGAGTAAATTTTTTAATGAGCTACTTTTTACTTTTACTTGAGTAGATTTTTATAATGGTAACTTTACTTGTACTTAAGTAAAATTTCACTGAAGTAACAGTACTTGTACTTGAGTACAAAATTTTATTACTCTTTCCACCTCTGACAATAACTTACATTTTTGTGTGACAGTGATGGTGTTATTGCACAATTTTAAACTGTGCAATATAACCTAGTGCTATCCTATTAAATGATTTAATTACTGATCTTAATGTAGATTTTTATTCTACTCTTATAAACCTCCCCAGATAAAAGACATGGAAATGACCAAATGATGGTTTTAACAGTTCCATGTTTAAATGCATGTGTTGATTTAATAAAGCTTATTTTGTTAATAAAACTGTTCATAACACCACCACCCTTACCATCTACAGTGATGGTCACAATTATTGGCACCCCTGGTTCTTAGGCTTATAATATTTTTTTTATTGCAGAAGCATAATCTTACACTGAAAATCATAGAAAAATGAACTCAAGTGAATGAAGAGGGAAAAAAATCCATGACTAAATTTTGTTTTTTTAATCACCTGTTCCACAATTATTGGCACCCCTAACAAATCCAATAAAATATGTAATTGGAGCATTTGTCATTTTTACTGCAGTTTATAAAAAGTTAAACTTTTAATTAATAATTCATGACATCGTGTTTCCCAGTGGTATAAATATGACGTGACTCAGAGGCCTATGTCTCTTATCCACTGTTCAAAATAGGAAAGACAAGAACACAACATTCAATAAGACAGATGTATGTCGACCTTCATCAGTCAGGCAATGGCCACAAGAAAATAGCTGCTCGCCTAAACTCACCACATCTACAATCAGAAGAATCTTTAAGAAGTTTAAAACAACTGGAAGAGTGACAAGGCTGGACGAGGACCCGAGTTTCTCACTACCACGCCCAGTAAGGGGAAGAGAAGTAAAAAAAAATTTAAATCTCCAAAGCTCACTGTTAGAGAACTGCATCAAAAAGTGGCATCTTAGGGTTACAAAGTCTCCATAACAACCATTGGACGCTATCTACATACCTGCTACAGCTGTTTGGGAGGCATGCAAGGAAAAACACCCTCACATCTACTGTCACGCACCTAAACGTCTGGAGTTTGCTGGGACTTTAACTGGGACCGTGTGCTGTAGTCAGATGAGACTGAGATAGAGCAAAAGATTATGCAGAAAAGCACCTCATGCCCACTGTGAAGTATGGTGGAGAATCATCATTGGGTCTTTCAGCAGGATAATGATGCAAAACGTGGTGAAATCTACACCGAAATGGTTCAGCAGACTCAAAATTAAGCTCCTCTCATGGCCATCTCAGTCCACAGACCTCAACCCAAACCTGTGGGGTGAGCTGAAGAGGATAGTGCATGAGACTCTGGATGATCTAGAAAGATTGTGCAAAGAAGAATGGTCAAAGATCCCTCTCTACAGGTCCTTCTCAAAAAATTAGCATATTGTGATAAAGTTCATTATTTTCTGTAATGTACTGATAAACATTAGACTTTCATATATTATAGATTCATTACACACAACTGAAGTAGTTCAAGCCTTTTATTGTTTTAATATTGATGATTGTGGCATACAGCTCATGAAAACCCTCTCAAAAAATTAGCACATTTACATTTAGGCATTTGGCAGACGCTCTTATCCAGAGCGACTTACATTTTTATCTCATTACACATCCAAGCAGTTGAGGGTTAAGGGCCTTGCTCAAGGGCCCAACAGTGGCAACTTGGTGGTTGTGGAGTTTGAACCTGGGATCTTCCGAACCGTAGTCCAATGCCTTAACCACTGAGCTACCCCTGGCCCCCTGATATTTCATCCGACCAATAAAAGAAAAATGTTTTTAATACAAAAAAAATTCAACCTTCAAATAATTATGTTCAGTTATGCACTCAATACTTGGTCGGGAATCCTTTTGCAGAAATGACTGCTTCAATGAGGCGTGGCATGGAGGCAATCAGCCTGTGGCACTGCTGAGGTGTTATGGAGGCCCATGATGCTTCGATAGCGGCCTTAAGCTCATTCAGAGTGTTGGGTCTTGTGTCTCAACTTTCTCTTCACAATATCCCACAGATTCTCTATGGGGTTCAGGTCAGGAGAGTTGGCAGGCCAATTGAGCACAGTAATACCATGGTCAGTAAACCATTTACCAGTGGGTTTGGCACTGTGAGCAGGTGCCAGGTCGTGCTGAAAAATGAAATCATCTCCATAAAGCTTTTCAGCAGATGGAAGCATGAAGTGCTCCAAAATCTCCTGATAGCTAGCTGCATTGACCCTGCCCTTGATAAAACACAGTGGACCAACACCAGCAGCTGACATGGCACCCCAGACCATCACTGACTGTGGGTACGGTACTTGACACTGGACTTCAGTCATTTTGGCATTTCCCTCTCCCCAGTCTTCCTCCAGACTCTGGCACCTTGATTTCTGAATGACATGCAAAATTTGCTTTCATTCCAGTGCTGCTTCTCTGTAGCCCAGGTCTGGCGCTTCTGCCGCTGTTTCTGGTTCAAAGGTGGCTTGACCTGGGGAATGCGGCACCTGTAGCCCATTTCCTGCACACGGTGGCTCTGGATGTTTCTACTCCAGACTCAGTCCACTGCTTCCGCAGGTCCCCCAAGGTCTGGAATCGGTCCTTCTCCACAATCTTCCTCAGGGCCCGGTCCCCTCTTCTCCTTGTGCAGCATTTTCTGCCACACTTTTTCCTTCCCACAGATTTCCCACTGAGGTGCCTTGATACAGCACTCTGGGAACAGCCTATTCGTTCAGAAATTTCTTTCTGTGTCTTACCCTCTTGCTTGAGGGTGTCAATGATGGCCTTCTGGACAGCAGTCAGGTCGGCAGTCTTACCCATGATTGCGGTTTTGAGTAATGAACCAGGCTGGGAGTTTTTTAAAGCCTCAGGAATCTTTTGCAGGTGTTTAGAGTTAATTAGTTGATTCAGATGATTAGGTTAATAGCTCATTTAGAGAACCTTTTCATGATGTGCTAATTTTTTGAGATAGGAATTTTGAGTTTTCATGAGCTGTATGCCACAATCAATATTAAAACAATAAAAGGCTTGAACTACTTCAGTTGTGTGTAATGAATCTATAATATTTGAAAGTCTAATGTTTATCAGTACATTACAGAAAATAATGAACTTCATCACAATATACTAATTTTTTGAGAAGGACCTGTATATTTGTATTCTCCAATCTTGTGAAATGTTATAGAAGGAGATTAAGTGCTGTCTTGGGGTTGTACAAAGTATTAACGGCAGGGGTGCCAATAACTGTGGCACACGATTGCATTGTGGTTCTATATATTTAAAATAAAACATGAATTTATTAGAAACCTAAAAACACATCTTAACCAGGGGTGCCAATAATAGTGACCAGCACTGTATACCCTAAACACCACCACTTATTACCTTACTAACTATACCCTTAACACCACCACCTATATACCCTTACCATCTACACCCCTACCACACCAACACCTAAACTCAACACACCACCATTTCAACCCTTTACACCAACTGTAGCGTCACCAAAAACAACTCTACCTGGATTTACACCACTTCCACCCCATTTACTGTTAACTAGACCCTACTCACCACCACTTCCACCCAGCTGTACAACAAAGATGTTGGGAGTAACTCAAGCACTAACGAAAGTCTGGACTTGAGGGACGTCCGGATGTGAGGACAAGACGCAGGACAGAGTGCACCTGCTCCTCAGGTCGAGGTCTTTACCGGACACACGGAGCAAGATTTAATGAAGAAAATCTGAAGTGTAGAGGTCTGGAACAAGGAGAAGTTTGCTCAAAGCCTGGTTGGTCCTGCCAGGATGTTAGAGTATTGGACAGGATACGGACATTTCCTAAACTTTATGTGGAAACATGATTAAGTAGTATACAGATTAGGGAGACTTGTTTTATAATTTAATACACATTTTATTTTATTGATTTGTCATTCAAAGTAAAGTTTCTTCAACAACCGTTCAGCAGGAATGTAAAGTCCATGATGCATACGTTTTAAATTAGCATGATTCTGTTTCATCAGTGCGCGTGTGTGTGTGTGTGTGTGTGATTGACTCGCCACATTCCCATTAACAGCATTAAATACATTCAAAGTGTATCAAAACTCCAGCGGTGCCTCGACTCGGACTCGAGACACCAGCAAGAATCGGCGTGAGATATAAACTTGCAGGTTACATTCAAGCAAAATGTTCGTTTATTCTTCGTTCTCCATTCATAAATGTTACATCATATAAAATTGGCAGTTTTTCCCTCCTTTTTAATATTCGATGCAGCGTGTCAAGCTGAAACTGTAAGAAAAACCTTCAGGAGAAGAAGAAGACCTCTCCACACCTCACTGTCGCCTGACCCTGGTGCTTCACCTCCAACACCACAAGGAGAAACATCACTTCTGTCAAATTAGGACGTTCTCCGCTCCTTCATGTCCGTGATTAATTCAATCGTCTCTCCATAACACAAGAGGGAACCCGAGGAGATGGTACTTTTGACCGGAAACACACCCAGATATTTCTTTTTTTTTTTTTAATATATATATATAGCCCACAGTGCAGAACAAATTTGGATTCCATGCAGACAAACAGTAAGATCTTGAGTAGAACTTTCACAGGAGCTTCCTCTAGTTCCAGATCATTAGGAACTGGAGAAGAACCTTTTGCAGTGATGGTTCACCTCCAATTTTTTTTCCCTGAAAAAAAGGCCACTTATACTTTTATTTAATTCTGGAAACAGGATGTTTGACCTTCCTGACCTTCATTTCTTGGTGAAGAAGGGTTTGAAGGAATGAAGTGCGTGTTAAAGTGCTTCCCAACTGCTCCAGAATGCATCCCTAAAAAGAATGAACCAAACAGTCCTCCAGTATATCTACTGGTGCTGGAATGAACGTTCAACATGGGTCTCCACACTCCACTCCACTCCACTGAGGTTCCTCCACTACCAGGAAGTGAAGAACGGTCTCTTGCAGTGGAAAGTCTGTGTGAAGGCGCTCCCTAACTGCACCACCCGTCCCTGTCCTCCACCGCGACTGCGCTCCACCACCACACGGGGCATCTGCACCAGCTGGAGCGGGCTCTTCCCATCCTTCAGCGCCTGGGTCAGGTTCAGGATCTGCAGGAAGGGGAGGTCACATGACCGTTAGCGTGGAGCCGGTGTGTGTGTGTGTGTGTGTGTGTGTTTGAGGGAGAGAGAGAGAGAGGTATGGACTCACCTGTCCTCTCATCACGGACATTTGCTTCTCAAACATGTCTTTATCAAAGCCTTTATCCGCCTGCACACGACAACATGAGAGACAGAAGGAGAACACGCTGTTACAGACAGAAGTATGTGTGTGTGTGTGTGTGTGTGTGTGTGTGTGTGTGTGTGTGTGTGTGTGTGTGTGAGTGAGAGAGACAGTTCGAAGCCTGGAGTTTGACCTTAAAGAGCTCATAGAGATCCTCACACAGGTCCTGCACGAAGTTCATGTCAGAGATCCGAGACAGAACCAGCTCTCTCGTCTCCTGAGAGAACGACACTTTAGCCTGAGGGAGCCACGCCCAGTGGAATGGGTCTAACACACACACACATATATATTTATATCAAGTCATATATAGATTTCTACATGGGGCGGGTGTGAGGTGTGTGCATGCATATGGAGAGAGATTGTGTGTGTGTATGTGTGTGTGTGTGTGTGTGTGTGTGTGTGTGTGAGTGTGTGAGTGAGAGAGAGCAAGAATGTGTTTGTGAAAGTTTTTACGTAATGTGGGTGTGTATGTAAAATGAACATTGTGTGTATATAAGGTGTGTGTGTGTACTCACATGCCCTCCACTCGTCAGGGTGTTTAAAGGGGAAGGCCAGGCCATTATCTATTGCAGCGATCTGAATCACACACTCTTTATGTTCACTCCACTCACAGTCCTGAAACACACACACACACACGGTACAGCCTGTTTATTTGATGTTTAAACCTGACTGCAGTTAAACACGGAGGCAGAGACAGTCAGGAGTAGAAGCTGGACCTCCAGGACTGTGTGTGTGTGCGCGCGTGTGTGAGAATAATAAAGAGGCATACCTTCACTGATGGTTCTGCATCTCCAGCTTTCTCATATTTAATCAGCCAGTTATCGTTTCCTCTGTCTGTACACACACACACACACACACCACTACTCTGTGAGCGTTTGTGTGTGTGTATACGTACGTGTGTGTGTGTGTGTGTGTGTGTGTGTGTGTGTGTGTGTGTGTGTGTGTGTGTTATACCCGTGTTCCTGATGACATAATCCAGCACTACCAGTCTCTCGAACTGGGACTGCAGCTGCTTCCTGGTGTTCTCAGGGAGAGGGTCGGCCTCAAACCTCCTCAGCCAATAGTCTGCCTCCTGATAGCCCTCGACGAACAGCTGGAAGGAGCCCACCTGTGGAGACCAACATCAGACAGGTGAGGGACGATGGGACCACGCCTGGACAGTGCCGGCACGGGCGTCTGAGATTACATCATAGCCTTGATAACGAGATGGAGTGAGTCAAGTGTTGGAGTGGGCATGGCCTCACCTTGGGGGGCAGACCCACTCTGTGGAAGCGACGCCCCACTTTCGGCACTTTCTCCAGAGCGTACTTCTTCCCGCGGGACTTGGCTCGATCGATAGCATTGTAGTGGAACGTGTCGCTGGCCAGAGACACAACCTACACACACACGGCACTTTATCATCTCTCTACAATTCCTACACAGCCCGAGTCAGTCCCTCAGACAGGTGGACATCGCCCCTCACCTTGGTCTTTGGGACGACATCCAGGCTGAGCTTTTGGTCGACAAGCGAGGCGGCCGCTTCGGAGAGGTAGCCCTGGTTGGGGACGAGGCAGCCGCGGCCGAAGCAGCAGGGGCAGCACAGCTTGTGGAAGTATTTGGTCCACTTGGGGTTCAGGTGACCGTACGGCTCCTCCGACTTGGGCTTGAACACGCCGATGATCTTCTGAGGGGACAAACATGGGCAGTTAGTGATGCTGGTCGCCATAGTAATGCCACGGTTACCTCTACCTCGGCCTGGTTTAAATTAAATATACACATCGCACACACCCCTTTAGAGTCTTTGACGAAGTAGCTGCCGCTGGAGCCCTGTGAGATTCTCTCGGGGAAAACGCCGCTCTCGATGGCCTGCTCCGCCCGCTGGGTGATCTCGCCAAACACCGGGTCCTCTGGGAAATGGTTAAACTCACCGCTGCTGTTTCCTACACACACACAGAATATCTCTTTAGTACATCATCATGGACCAAACAATCCGGTAGGGTGCCAATACTTTACACACTCCAAGCGTCTCAGAGCATGCGGAGGGGAGCGCGGGCCCAAAAATCTGTGTATGCCCTATGGTCAGTCCAGGCCTGATTACAAGTAAATGCTATAAATAAATATTTTCTGATTTCTAAAGATATTTGATTGAGTGTTTAAATTGAGTGTTAAAAAAATTTGCGCCTCATAGATATGACATCATTGTGCAGCGACTGACTCACTAGTTATTGCTACAGCGCACAACTGCACGTGAAAACCGCAACTGCCGAGATGGATAAATTTGTTATTCGCAAATCTAAAAATGTTAAGGAAATTGTTTGTCTGAGTCATCGGAACCATGTACATCGACCAAGTCGGAAACGTCGGAAATATGAGGAAGAATTCATAAAGTGCAATATCAGTATTCAGTAAGTTGCGGTAGCAACCAAATACACGAGTTGTCCCATGCAGCAATGGATGTACTGCTTCAATTTGGATCTACATATTTGTGTGAGCAGTCTTTTTCCGCTGTTACATATTAAAAATAAATACAGCTCACGTCATGATGTCGAAGATGATATGCGGGTAGTTGTATCCACCATCAGGCCACGAATGAAGCTTTTGTGCTGCCAAAAACAAGTACACCCTTCCCATTGAAAGGTAAGCCAAAATTATTTTGATGTATAGTAAATGTAGTCAAAATACTGTGAACAGCTTATGTTTATTGCTTGTTTTTGATAGTGGGGGTCACGAGATCTTGTTGATCTTCAATTAGGGGTCGCGGGCTTGAAAGTTTGGGAACCACTGCTGTAACACCACAGATGGAGGGTTTTACACAATGACGTCATTATCATGTCCAACCAATCAGTGAACAGCACTGTACCTAGCCCCTCCCACATTCCCACATTGTGTGTGTGCGCGCGCGTGTGAGAGAGGCTCATGTTTCACTTGACGCAGGTGTGTCTTTTATCTTCTTCTCCTGTGCGTGTTGGAAAAAATGCCTGAAATTCATTATTAATAACACCTTAAACCCGGACTGCGTGTTAGTGATGGGCGTGGCCGTGTGTTTATAGCGTGCTCCTGCAAGGGGGGGGGGGAGGGGGTGGCGCTCACATACTAGAGTCAGGACAATAACCTGGTGTGGTGACAGGAACAAAGTGCGACATGCAGAAGAGTGACAGAGGACATGTGGGTTAGGGTTAGGACAAGACAACCTGACCCCTAGGTGTAAATGTTATCCTGTTACCTGTGGTGTGAGTCCTGACCAATTAGGAGCGCACTCACTCTCTGTCTCGTGTGTGTGTGTGTGTGTGTGTGCGTGCGTGTAGTGGTAGAGACCGTATTAGACTGAGGAAGACGAGGAGTCTCCTTATGTCCACTGACCGACTGTGTGTTTCATACACACACACCACCCTGTCTTAGTCTGACCTTTAACACTTCTCTCCTGGATTTCACTTTGAATCTCAAAAGTCCAGAACAAACAGTGTCCTGTATTCTCAGTCCTAAAACACAGGACGAGGACACCGTACAGGACAACTGGGGACCCTCGTCTGAGTGTGTATGAACACTGTGTGTGTGTGTGTGTGTGTGTGTGTGTGTGTGTTGCACTGACCGGGAGAGGCCAGGTTCTCTCTGTCTGATGATGAGCTGTGCCTGTTCCTCCGTGCCCAGTGGTCCCTGGCGGTCCGGGCGGGTGAGGCTGAGGCCGAACCGCAGGTCGCTGTTCCCGGTAAGAGCAGCGCGTCCTCCCGGTCCTCCCCGTCCTCTCCCTCCTCCTCCCCCACCCCCAGCTCGGTGAGCACGGACTCCGTGGAGCCGCACAGCCGCTGAGCTCCGCCGGGCAGCGCGCGCACTAACCCCGCCTCCGGCACGCGCCTCGCGCTCAACGCCGCACTCGCGCACTCGGTGTCGGTGGGCTCACACTCCGTCATCATGTTCGGTTCCTCCTGTATCCTCCTCAGAACGCGCTTACACCTGGTGTATTTACTCAAATAAATATATTTGATATTATATTATATTACACTATACACCGTCACCGCTTCATATTTAACACTAACCAGCTGAACAGACGCTCGACCGCTTATTTCCCCTTTTAACACTTCCGGACACGTCACGAACAAACGTCCTGCTTTTGGTGCGCATGCGTTTCCTTTGGTGCGTGCGTCATCCGGTTCTTAAAGGGACCGCGCACTATTACTGCCACTATCACCTGAAGAATAAAATTAATTACTGACTCATCACCTGAGGTAAATAATATGGAACGATATCGCGGACAATATTCAAATGCAATTGCAAATTGCATTTGCAATTGCGTTTCCCATATGTGGACGCACAAAGTGAGCCATAATTCAAATGCAATTGCAAACTTTGCATTACCGTTTGCTGATTCGTCTTCGCGAGCGCACACTGACTGCCAAATTTCAAATGAAAAAGAAAAGTCCATTTGCATTTGTATTTCCCAGGTCTTACATGTCATGAACCTGTCATATTTAAATAGCAAAATCAATCACCACGTTTGCTTTTTCACTTTCTCTGTGCCGCGCGTCAAGCCGGCCAAAATTCAAACGCAATCGCTAATCCATTTGCAATTGCATTTCCAACACGTTACACAGAAACCTGTCAATCAGCGTCAGGGGCGGGTCTATACTGTGGGGCGGGATTGTATGGGGAGTGACGTCACTTGCACTCGCCGACCAAGAGGGGGATATTTGAGCACTGGAGGTGAACCGAGATTATCTCATTTGTTTATCAAGAAATAAACACACAAAAATGACAAATCGCATATTTTCTTGCTCCGGAGTGGACAGAGAAGTTTTTGCAAATAAAAATATTTTTAGATCTTCTCCTGTTACAGCCTGCTGGAGCTAAATCTTTCAGAAACGCTGCGTACCGGTGTTATGCGCTAAAATGCCCCCCTGCCACTGATTGCACCCCCACAAAATCTCTGTCAAATATATGAGGACATCACAATCAAAAATTCATATTATTATTATCAAATATAATATATGAGTATTATCAAATATATTATTACTATTATAATTAACCCTAAGCACGTGACATGGAAATTAAGACACATAATACAAATTCTCATATAATGTTTATTTTGTGGCACATTTATTTTGCAGGGGTTTGTCATGTAATACAAAAATGTTTACACTAAACAAATATTGTTTATGATGAAAAATTACACGAAGCGATTTTTATTATAAATAAGAAATATAAAAATATACATGTACAACCCCTGGCAAAAATTCTGGAATCACCCCTCTCAGAAGATGTTCATTCAAATGTTTAATTGTGTTGAAAAAAAAAACAAGCACATACATGCCACAAAACTATTTTCACTCAACAATCCAAACTTCTGGCTGTATAAAACACTTAAAAAAAAAAACAAAGAAAGATAACTATAGTCAACGACAACTGTTTTAACAGCTCAAACAGAGGAAAAAAATATGGAATCACACAAATCTGAGTAAAAAAATATGGAATCACCATGCACTTTGCATTTCTACAACTGCTAATTAGTCTACAGTTAAAAAAGAGTGCTTGCACACATTAGGGATGTGTTGACCCAAGATGATTGACATAACTCATAGCTCCAACACGAGAGATGTCAGTTGAAACAAAGGAGAGAATTATCAAACTTCTTGAAGAAGGTAAATCTTCATGGAATGTTGCAAAAGATGTTGGTTGTTCCCAGTCAGCTGTGTCAAAAATCTGGACCAAGTACAAATCAAATGGAAAGGTTGTAAAAGGGAAGCGTACTGGTAGACCAAGAAAGACATCAAAGCGCCAAGACAGAAAACTTAAAGCAATATTACTTGAAAACAGAAAATGCACAAAAAAACAAATGAGGAACAAATGGGCAGAAAGTGGAGTCAATGTCTGTGACCGGACGGTAAGAAATCGCCTAAAAGAAATGGGATTTACATACAGAAAAGCCAAAAGAAAACCATCATTAACATCTAAACAGAAAAAAAACAAGGATTCAGTGGGCTAAAGAAAGACAATCTTGGACTGTGGATGACTGGATGAGAGTTAGATTCAGTGATGAATCACGAATCTGCATTGGGCAGGGTGATGATGCTGGAACTTTTGTTTGGTGCCGTTCCAATGAAATTTATAAAGACAACTGCCTGAAGAAAACATGCAAATTTCCACAATCATTATTGATATGGGGTTGTATGTCAGGTAAAGGTATGGGAGACATGACAGTCATTACATCTTCTATAAATGCACAAGTTTATGTTGAGATTTTGGACACTTTTCTTATTCCATCAATTGAAAGGATGTTTGGTGATGGTAGCATCATTTTTCAGGATGATAATGCATCGTGCCAAAGGGCAAAATCTGTGAAAACATTCCTACAGGAAAGACATATAATGTCAATGGCATGGCCTGCAAATAGTCCGGACCTTAATCCAATTAAAAATCTGTGGTGGAAATGAAAGAAAATGGTCCAAGACAAGGCTCCAACCTGCAAAGCTGATCTGGCAACTGCAATAAGACAAAGCTGGAGACAGACTGATGAAGTATACTGTTGGACATTAGTTAAATCCAGGCCTCAGAGAATTCAAGCTGTTATAAAAGCCAGAGGTGGTGCAACAAAGTACAAGTAGTGTTTTTATTTGGTGATTCCATATTTTTTTCCTCTGTTTGAGTTGTCAAAACAGTTGTCATTGACTATACTATAGTTATCTTTCTTTGTTTTTTTAAAAAGTGTTTTATACAGCCAGATGTTTGGATTGTTGAGTGAAAATAGTTTTGTGGCATGTATGTGCTTGTCTACACAATTAAACATTTGAATGAACATCTTCTGAGAGGGGTGATTCCAGAATTTTTGCCAGGGGTTGTATATGAAAATAATATATAATATATTTTCCCCCTATACTACATGTGGTTTTTTTTTATATAGATTATTTTATAATCAAATTCGTTTGGTGCAATTTGTAAATCATGAACCTATTAATTTATGTTGTAATATAATATTTGATAGAGGTTATGTTGGGGAGGGGGGGGGGCAATCAGTGGCAGGGAGGCTTTTTAGCGCATAACACCGGTACGCAGCGTTTCTGAAAGATTTAGCTCCAGCAGGCTGTAACAGGAGAAGATCTAAAAATATTTTTATTTGCAAAAACTTCTCTGTCCACTCCGGAGCAAGAAAATATGCGATTTGTCATTTTTGTGTGTTTATTTCTTGATAAACACATGAGATAATCTCGGTTCACCTCCAGTGCTCAAATATCCCCCTCTTGGTCGGCGAGTGCGAGTGACGTTACTCCCCATACAATCCCGCCCCACAGTATAGACCCGCCCCTGACGCTGATTGACAGGTTTCTGTGTAACGTGTTGGAAATGCAATTGCAAATGGATTAGCGATTGCGTTTGAATTTTGGCCGGCTTGACGCGCGGCGCAGAGAAAGTGAAAAAGCAAACGTGGTGATTGATTTTGCTATTTAAATATGACAGGTTCATGACGTGTAAGACCTGGGAAATACAAATGCAAATGGACTTTTCTTTTTCATTTGAAATTTGGCAGTCAGTGTGCGCTCGCAAAGGCGAATCAGCAAACGGTAATGCAAAGTTTGCAATTGCATTTGAATTATGGCACACTTTGTGCGTCCACATATGGGAAACGCAATTGCAAATTACTGACTCAAAACTTGAGGTAAATAATAATTAATTACTGACTCATCACCTGAGGTAAGAAATAATTAATTACTGACTCATTACCTGAGGTAAATAATAATTAATTACTGACTCATCATCTGAGGTAAATAATAATTAATTACTCACTCAAAACCTGAGGTAAAAATAATTAATTACTCACCCATTACCTGAGTTAAAAAATAGATAGATAGATAAATAGATAGATACCACAGTTATATACAGTGTATGTATGTGTACATTCACTGTATATATATTTATATACACGTCGCGGAGACGTCTATGCAACATCATCGCAGAGGGCGCAGAGGGCGTTTGCTCATCTGGCAGATGTCGCAGAGACGTCCGTGCCAGATGTTAGAACGACGATTAGCCTACGTCGTTAAGATGTAAATGAATTAAAAATGTCCCTGAGCTGCTCTTTAGACAATGTTAATCAGATGTTCATACATCTGCCAAAGGTCTGATTCATGTCGGATAGACATTGTTTTATTAAAACACCCCCCTCCCATTATTTTAATTAAATACCTTCGGCACATCTATAATGCTCCCTAATGCATGTTACAATGACCAAATATGATAATAAATAAATAAACCACACTCTCAGCTAATAATAAAACACAGATTTGTTTATTTTTATTTAAAAATACATTTAATAACAAGCAAACATTTGAATAATTTATTAAATGTATCAATTTGAAAAGATGTACAAAACATAAAAACCACAAATATGTATTAATCATAGAATTTTTTTTTTTACATCAACAGAAACGTTTTGTATGACCGTTAGATACGGTTGGTCAGGAAACTCCTGAAGTCAGATGCAGACAGGACATTTTTCAGTCACAAACTGCTGTGAAAAAATACAGAGATAGATATTCAATTAAAATTCATGATACTTAATTTAGCAAATGAACAATATTTATACTTTGTTCCTCTCGCTTCACAGCTCATGAGAACAGACCAAAACCAGAACCGAACCACAGATTAAGCACGCGCATATAACCATCGGTATTTTAAGTGTGACAAAAAATACAAGAAATAGCTTAAACCAAAATAACGTGACTAAACATCGCTAAACAGCAGGTGACATTTATGTTCAGTATTTCGTTTCTATTTAGAAAGATGGGAATTTATTCCTGCTTACCTTTTCTACATGACCGCCAAACGTTTGTCTTCTCAACAAACTGTGAAAAGTGATTGCCACCCTTGTTAAAAAATAACTTGTATAACTATGGTTTATCACACCTGAGTTCAATTTCTGTAGTCACCCCCAGGCCTGATTACTGCCACACCTGTTTCAATCAAGAAATCACTTAAATAGGAGCTACCTGACACAGAGAAGTAGACCAAAAGCACCTCAAAAGCTAGACATCATGCCAAGATCCAAAGAAATTCAGGAACAAATGAGAACAAAAGTAATTGAGATCTATCAGTCTGGTAAAGGTTATAAAGCCATTTCTAAAGCTTTGGGACTCCAGCGAACCACAGTGAGAGCCATTATCCACAAATGGCAAAAACATGGAACAGTGGTGAACCTTCCCAGGAGTGGACGGCCGACCAAAATTACCCCAAGAGCGCAGAGACAACTCATCCGAGAGGCCACAAAAAACCCCAGGACAACATCTAAAGAACTGCAGGCCTCACTTGACTCAATTAAGGTCAGTGTTCACGACTCCACCATAAGAAAGAGACTGGGCAAAAACGGCCTGCATGGCAGATTTCCAAGGCGCAAACCACTTTTAAGCAAAAAGAACATTAAGGCTCGTCTCAATTTTGCTAAAAAAACATCTCAATGATAGCCAAGACTTTTGGGAAAATACCTTGTGGACCAACGAGACAAAAGTTGAACTTTTTGGAAGGTGCGTGTCCTGTTACATCTGGCGTAAAAGTAACACAGCATTTCAGAAAAAGAACATCATACCAACAGTAAAATATGGTGGTGGTAGTGTGATGGTCTGGGGTTGTTTTGCTGCTTCAGGACCTGAAAGGCTTGCTGTGATAGATGGAACCATGAAATCTACTGTCTACCAAAAAATCCTGAAGGAGAATGTCCGGCCATCTGTTCGTCAACTCAAGCTGAAGCGATGTTGTGTGCTGCAGCAGGACAATGACCCAAAAAACACCAGCAAATCCACCTCTGAATGGCTGAAGAAAAACAAAATGAAGACTTTGGAGTGGCCTAGTCAAAGTCCTGACCTGAATCCTATTGAGATGTTGTGGCATGACCTTAAAAAGGCGGTTCATGCTAGAAAACCCTCAAATAAAGCTGAATTACAACAATTCTGCAAAGATGAGTGGGCCAAAATTCCTCCAGAGCGCTGTAAAAGACTCGTTGCAAGTTATCGCAAACGCTTGATTGCAGTTATTGCGGCTAAGGGTGGCCCAACCAGTTATTAGGTTCAGGGGGCAATTACTTTTTCACACAGGGCCATGTAGGTTTGGATTTTTTTTCTCCCTAAATAATAAAACCCCTCATTTAAAAACTGCATTTTGTGTTTACTTGTGTTATCTTTGACTAATAATTAAATGTGTTTGATGATCAGAAACATTTTGTGTGACAAACATGCAAAAGAAAAAGAGCTGGTGACGTGCTCGGCGGCTGCAGAGCTGGAGACGTGCTCGGCGGCTGCAGAGCTGGAGACGTGCTCGGAGGCTGCAGAGCTGGAGACGTGCTTGGCGGCTGCAGAGCTGGAGACATGCTTGGCGGCTCTAGAGCTGGCACTGAGCTCGACGGCGGAGCTGGCACTGAGCTCGACGGCGGCGGCGGAGCTGGCACTGAGCTCGACGGCGGTGGCGGAGCAGTCACTGAGCTCGACGGCGGCGGCGGAGCAGGCACTGAGCTCGACGGCGGCGGCGGAGCTGGAACTGAGCTCGACGGCGGCGGCGGAGCTGACAATGAGCTCCAAGGCGGTGGTGGAGCTGGCATTGAGCTCGACGGCGGCGTCGTCGATGCGAGGTTCGGTGACGGCGGTGCTCGTTACTGAGCTCGGTACACTGCCTGTAGCTCTTTCCCGTCTCTCCCTCGGCTGCCACACCTCTCCACGGTGTGCGCCGGATGGCGAGACTGCAGCCTTCCCAGCTTTGCCGCGCCATCCTCTCTCTCTCTGTCACGCTGTCCTCCTTCATGTCCGCCTCCTCGGCGTACCTGCAGTCTTCCCAGCCTTGCCAGACCTCTGTCTCGCCGTGCTACTCGCTGTCCTCCAGCAAATCCTCCTGCTCTGCCAGCAAGCTGTATTCCCAGCTCCTATACATTTCCCGCTCGCTGTCCTCCAGCCAGTCCGCCAGCTCGGGCGAGATCGTGGTCGCGCCCCCCTAAAAATAGTTTAGGGGGAAATCCTCCGCCATGCCGTTTAAACGGTCTAGCTTTCTGTCACGTTTGCGTCGGGTGTGTGTGCGTGGCATGAATGCAGAGGCGAGCTGGCGGTTCAAATAAACAGTCTTTATTCACTTTAAACATAAACTAACAACACAATGCAAACCTACCTAAAGCAACTACTATGGCAACAAAAGCTAGACGCCTGACTGTGCTTCAGTCAGGCTATTTAAACTAAACATAATTAACTTTCCTCGGTTCAGGTGAAATTCTACGTCACCTGACCAAGGAGCAAACTGGCAACTGAAGTTAAAACAAACAAAACAAACTACAAACAAAACTCAAACCAAAATGGGAGTTTGGCGCCCTGTAGGGGTTAACCCTCACAGTATCCCCCCCTCAAAAAAATGCATCACCAGAGGTCCTTTTTTTTCTTTCTTTCTTTTTTTTAATCTTGCTTTTGTGTTAAAAAGCAAGATTAAAAAAAAGAAAGAAAAAAAGGGCAGAGCTCTATCAGATAGATAGAGAAAATGTATTATATTTTGGTTAATAACTGTTTGTAAGCACTAGACACAGCTTTTAAACGTGTAATTATGTATTAGAGTTTGTTTATGGTCACAGAATTTTCCATATTTTCTTTTCTAAACATTGATCTCTGCTGTAGAATATATCAGGGGGGTGTTCCAGAAAGCTTGGTTAACTTACCATTTGGTTAATCTTAACCTCTGGGTTGATTAACCCAAACCCGCACCTCCACCACCACCTCCCCTCACCCCATCTGAGGAGCGGCTCTGTCCCTTAATAAAGGGCCACCAGTGCCACTAACATGGTGAAATGTAAGTTTACCACTATGATTTATTTTCATTATACACGCTAAAAAATAAAACTGTGCTGTACTCAATTTTTTTGGTGAAACATTTTTACACTTAAAAACATCAATATCAATCTAAAAATTTAAAAAATCATGTAAAATATACTTCAGTAAAAAAAATTAAGTAGACCTGAATAACTTTTTGTAGTAGGCTACCCAAGTGAAAATGAGTAAAATAATTGAGTAGATATGATTGAAATGAAAGGTAGAAGAAACTGAAAATTTGACTATTATTTAACAAACAAATGTGCTACATTTACTTATTTTAAATAAATTTAATTCATACTGGTCTATCACAGAATTAATATCTTAAACTATTTTTTTTAATACTGCATATTTAGCTTTTAATCAAGTTTTTTTTTTCAATTTAGGTCAATGTATATAATGACATATCTAATTATAAACAAAGACACAATACACACATTACCATTTTAATTAAACATTTATTTGCCAAATTTGACAAGACATGACGTCTAAACTCAATCTGGTTTACTTTGCAAATGACATGTAACATGATCATAAACAATGAGCTGAATTGATCTCATTATTAAACAGTCTGACAAACAATACTTCTGTCACAAGTATTATACAGATAATATGTGGAAAGTAGACTTTTGTATTAGAATCGAATCACAGTCACATTTTACATCTGAAAGACTGCAGACCTTCACACTTCAGTTTCGTGCAAACTGTGGAAAGTTGTATGGACAAATGTGTGTGCAGACATTCCCAGGACTTAAAGAAGCAATGACAGTCTGAATGAAGACAGGACACTGAATATCATTGATCAACACAACAGTACCATGCTTCACTCCATAATGATCGAAATTCCTTTTGTTGATGCGACAAATGTGCAGAGCTTACACCGCCATCCCATAAGCTGGCACCTAAAAAAGGAATTATAGTATACAAGTAAGTACAAGTGTGACTGTTACTATATGCATCATCACACTGATCTATGAGTGGTGTTCAAGTCAAAGCGGGACTTGTGATGAAAATTCTCTGAAACGAAGACGTAAAACTGATTTGATTTTACAGAGACCATTGCTGGTAAAATTCCGGTGAACATTTCAGTGGAATGCTTTTACAAAAAACAGACTGCTTTGATCACCAAAGGCGTTTTGCTCTTGCAGAACAATGCACAACCTCATATATAGAGACAGAAATATAGAGAGAAATAAAGGGAGCTTTTACTCTAATAAGTGTGTTCTGTTATTCTGCACAATTAAAAGTCCCGTTTTGACTTGAATGTCCCTTGTACATGTCTTTGTCCCTTGTATAAAAATGATACAAGAACTTTATTTACCATTACTATCAACTATATAATTTTTTTTACTTTAGTTACTGGAAAATCTTGTATATTCTAGTGGATTCGATATATTCTGGATTAAAAATAGGTAAAGTGAAATATTTCAAGCCTTGTTTCAATTTCTATCTTGGATTCAATGGTTACACATTTAATACTTCTGAAACATTTAAAAAGTTGACATTTACCTCCTGTTTTATCTCCATTCAACTTCTCTTCTTTAGTGGTGTTGGTGCTGTGAAAGAGATATTGAAAATATATAACGTTTCACGAAAATGATTTAAAAATCAGTTTTAGTTTTTTTTTTACTTACATATCACAACATACATAACATATTTAACTTCAATATTTTAATTTTATATTATTTCTCCCAATTATAATTCTGAGAGAAATGTTGTAGGCCTACTTTTACTTCATTTATTTCATCAACTGCCATTTTAATAATGTTTAAGTACACGGTTATGTTTGTGAAGTACTTGTAGTACTTTTGTACTTCAAATACATTAGAAGTTTAGAACGGCATGTACTTATGATTTTAACTTGAGTAAAAGGTTTGAAGTTCTATTGTTTTAAACAAAGCTATACACCATTATACTGCTAATCAAACTGCCTGTCTGTAGTGCTGTAAATCATGAGACTGGAGCTGTGCTGGACTCAGAGCTGTTGCTCTCCCGGTGTGTAAACATTGCCAGACTCCGGACACTTCACCTCATTTCTGCTGTTTAAAGCTGCTTTGTTCTGCGTTTCCTCCTTAAAGTGTCGGAGTGACCCGAGCAGACTCGCGGTTCAGTGTGTGAGGTCGACCCGGTACACACGCGGTAATTATTTGAACACGCTAGTTTTATATCATCGCCACAGTGATGGTTGGCTGCGCAAAATCACCGCATTCGGCGGGAGAAATTCAAACACTGCGGCACAACCGCGGCCGGTTACACTGAGAAACGCGGAAATGCACGTGCACGCGGCTCGGTGTTAAATCTCTCCTTTTACACCAGATTTTAAGTGTCTGTATTAACGCCGCTTTACATGAGCAGTTTGGTGGTTGGAACAAACAATTAAAATGACACTGAACACCAGGACTGAGCTGTTGCTAGCTATCGTTAGCTATGTAGCTCGGCTGTGACAGGATTCAGAACAATAACTGACACACTATAAAGTTGTGTATACAGACAGACAGAGTCATTATTTCAGTACCTTGTGTTAGCTGTTTACTCACCAGGATTTGTAAGGAATGTTCCAGGTGCTTCATGTCCATTCTCACATCCTCACAGCCTTCTGGTCTCTGATGTTACACCAGATTTCCCATGAGCACTTGCGCAGGGCAATTTACTCAATTATTTAAGTTTTTCTTGTTAAACATAAAGAATATTGAGTTGGAATGAGTGTTAATTGTAGTTCTTGAAACTAATCAGCATTAATTACTCCATTACCAAATATTTTGATTGAAATGTATCAAAAATATTAAGTGGATGTTAAAAATATAATTCAGTTAGTCAAATACTAATTTCTATTTGTGAAATAAACTTAAATTATAGTGTAAATTTAAAACAAACAGAACAGTAGTTTTTTTAGGCATTTATTTTGATTTGTCTAACTCAAACAATCATGTATGTGACTTTTAGAGATTTTATTAAGGTAACATAACCTGTTTATTACTGTGAAATTTACAAGGCCACAGAATCATTTTTTAGAGTGTACGACTTAATAAAATCTCTGTCACTTAAAGGCTTTTGAACATGCTTTATGTTTTTATGCAGGTTTACTTTATTTAACTGCATATGATGTACAGTATAGGCTACTGTGATCTTAGTTGTATTACTTTGACATGTCTTTTCCTGCATTATTGTTTTTTTCTTTGATTATATTGAGAATTCTATAGGTTGTATTTTCTTATAGATACTAATAGAGGGATTGTATTATTGGACGCTACAGAAAGAACACAGTCTGTCACAGTTGTAAGTGTTTTGTTGTACTTTAGTTACTTTTATTTTATTTTTATTTTTTTGCCAGAAAACATATACTTGCATATTTTCACTGAAGAATGAAGATGAAGAGACCACCTCTGCTGTGACAGAAGTGGACAATGCTGGTAGATCCACTGAGGTAGGATGCATACTAGTATAATGCAGCGCCCCCTTTTTACATTACATTTTTACATTTTACATTGTCATTGTTCTTTCACAGTACATACCTGGGGATTTCTCCACGAATGAAGGTCCTTCAACCTCAATGCACAATCTAATCAATGTAAGAAAATTTGTGCAGATGTCCATATTTTAATTTTATTGTCTGACAGAATCTTATTTATTTTATTATTTTTAATAAATCCTAGTTTCCTACCTAGTTGCCAGCAAAGGAGCTGTATAAGGTCCATCTTCAAAAACAAATATGAAAAAGTGACATAGAGATGGACCTTAAATGGAAGAGAAAAGGCTATCCATTAAAAAAGCAACACTAGAAATTGAATTACTGGAGCATCACCTTAAGATGAGAATTTGTGAGTATATTGATCTGCTGCATGTTAAAAGTGTTGTGTGTATATAAAGCAATGTCATTAAAATAACACATTTTATTTCATTTTACTTTCATTGTTTTTCAGGAAATAAAGAAATGAACTGTGCAGCAGACCAGTGCAAACTACTTAATAAAAGTAATTTTGACAGATCCTGTCTCTCAAAAGTCTTCCATCTCTGTTGTGTGCAAAAATCTGTAGAGGTTCCTCTGGGCCATCTTCTACAATACAAGGAAAGTGGTTCTCTCCTCTTATATTGGCAATGTTGTGAAGCACAACACAAGCCACTATGGTGTTGCATGCCCTCTCTGGACTGGCCCAGAGCCCACGCAGACACTGAAACCTAGACGTGAGGATCCCTATGGTCATCTCCACCTTGGCCCATGTTCAGCTGTGAGCCAGGTTATAGTGTGTCTATGGTCCAGGATCAGGTTCAGGGTAGGGTGTCATTAAATAGGGCAGACAAGGGTATCCCCTGTCCCCCAGCAAGTAACCATTGTACTGTCCTGTAATGATTCAAGTGTACAATATATATAAAAAAAAAATAATAATAAATAAACATTGTATAGAGCAAATCATACCCAACTGAAATGTCTGGCATAATGATGACTTGTGGAAAATTCTGTCATCATGCACAGATCCTGGCCATTTTGCTTCACCATTAGTAATGATGTGAGTTGCCTCACATATTAAAAAGTAATGAGTTTAATGATTTTAACAAGGCAAAAAATTAAGCACACAAAATTAAGTTGTTACCTGAACATTGATACTATGAATAGGTTTCCTATTAACATAGTCTCCCTCATTTATTGAAGGAGCTTTAATAGGAATGTGGGTGCCATCAATGTACCCAATTACATTTGGAAACCCTGAAATAGAAAGTCATATATGGAAGGATCAAGTGTGTGTGTGTGTGTGTGTGTGTGTGTGTGTGTGCAGGATGAATACACGTATACAGGAGATCTAAATAGTATGACTACATATTAAATATGCGTCATCGATTTTACTACAAAGGATAAACCTGCCACTCTGTGGAATTCCTCTTTAATACCATGCAGAGGTTTATGTCCAGGGGCCTGTACACATGTGTGTAAGAAGTGTTTAAGTGCCAGACATACAGTTGCCTTTCCCACATGCTTTGCATCGCCCACGTTGTACAAAAAATGCCCTGACGCAAAAAAAACCTGAAGTGATATGCACGGAATGTTTACTAAGCGCAGACCCGCCGTTTGTGACATTTGCAATATGCGGTTTCAGGAGATGTGTTAAGTGAATTAACGATTCCATTGAAAACCAATAAAATTCTTTCTAATAATCATTAGGAAATGAAAAAACATCAATACGAGGTCTTGTAATTCTCTCCCGGCGAAAAAGCCTCGTATAATTTGTGCCTCCACGTCCACGGGAGCCTCAGCAAAGGGGCGTGGCCTGCTGAATAACCTTCTGAAACAAACTTACCCTGGAACATAACCTGCTACCGAGCAGGTTATCTTCAGAGAGTAAGTTGCTATGGTTACATACATACCCAGAAAGTTACCTCCGTTTTTGGAACCGGAAGTTGAGGTTATCCACTAACTTACCCTCAAACTTATCCAGGTATGTCACATAACCTGCTTTCTGGAACAGCCCCCAGGATCTGCAATAGTTTTGATTTCGTCAACAAAAATAATGACGAAAAATATTGGTTGATGACCTTTTTAACTGTGACTAAGGTGAGACGTCACAGATATCAATGAACAGTGACAGTGACGAAATCAGCATGTAATATTGTTGACGAAAAAGACGGGACTAAAATGTGGTTAATAATAAAACATCATGGCGCGCGGTGCATCAGGAGTAGTTTGCAGTGACTGGACTTTACAGATATCTGGACCAAGTTTCTTCATATTGAACCGGAGAGAAAATGCAGATCTGTTGTAATATCGGAGGAGAAACAGTGGGGGAACACAATCACTGGGGAAAATACCACAAACCTGAAGTGACGCATCAAGGCATCCCATAATAATCCCCCAGTTTTACAGACTCTTTGTGGTAATTATGTTTTGTTGCATGTGATATATTTTATTTTATTTAGGACTTTAAGTACTTAGGGTCAACGGTCCAGAACAACAGAGAGTGTGGAAAGGAGGTGAAGAGGTACAGTACAGGCAGGTTGGAATGCCTGGAGAAAAGTTTCAGGTGTGTTGTGCGATAAAAGAGTATCAGCGAGAATGAAAGGAAAGATGTACAGGACAGTGGTGAGGCCAGCGATGCTCTACAGCTTGGAGACAGTGGCATTGAAGAAAAGACAGGAGGCAGAGTGGAAGGTAGCAGAGCTGAAGATGTTGAGGCTCTCCTTGGGAGTGACAAGGATGGATAGGATCAAGAATGAGTTCATCAGAGGGACAACCCATGTTAGATGTTTTGGAGATAAAGTCAGAGAGGCCAGATTGAGGTGGTTTGGACATGTTCAGAGGAGAGATGGTGAATATATCGGTAGAAGGATGCTGAGGTTGGAACTGCCAGGCAGGAGGTCTAGAGGAAGACCAAAGAGGAGATTTATGGATGCAGTGAGAGAGGACATGAAGTTAGTTGGTGTGAAAGAAGAGGAAGCAGAGGATAGGGTTAGATGGAGGCAGATGATTCGCTGTGGCAACCCCTGAAAGGGAACAGCTGAAAGACAAAGAAGAAGAAGTATAATTTTTATATTTCAGATTCCAGGATGCTGTGCTGTGTGAGTAGAAAGCACCTCCAGCAGGATCATAGAGGAACTGCAACATTTTAGAACCTCAAATACAAAGACACTGGATAATTCATTCATTCATCTTCTATACCGCTTTATCCTGTATTAGGGTCGCGGGGACCTGGAGCCTATCCCAGGAGACTCTGGGCACAAGGCAGGGTACACCCTGGACAGCGTGCCAATCCATCGCAGAGCACACACACACACTCATTCACACACTATGGTCAATTTGGGAACGCCAATTAGCCTAACCTGCATGTCTTTGGACTGTGGGAGGAAACTGGAGTACCCGGAGGAAACCCATCAAGCACGGGGAGAACATGCAAACTCCATGCACACAGAGACGGGAATCGAGCCTGGCCGGGAATCGAACCCGGACCCTGGAGATGCAAGGCGACAGTGCTAAGACATTGGATAATAAAATATATAATTTATAAAATCATGATACATATAGAATTGCTATACAGATCGAATCAGCACCGAGGTATGATGATAATATCTCATTGGGAAGTTCCTAATGATTCCCATTCCTAGTGTTTACAGTATTTCTCTGCAGAAAGATCACAATTTAATTTAGTTTTATTTAATTAGACTGTAATTGGTTAAAATTGGTTCAGGTCTATAAAAAGGATGCTTGTCAGATCTTCCAGAAACAGAAGGGAAGGAAAGCTCTGTCCAAATCTGTGCTGACCAGCTGGTCCCCATCTTCACCGAGATCTTCAACAGATCACTGAACCTATGTGAAGTCCCTTCTTGCTTCAAATGCTCCAGTCATCCCCATTCCAAAAAAAAAAAAAAAACCTAAAACCTCAGGACTTAATGACTACAGACCATGTGCTCTAACATCTGTGGTCATGAAGAAAAGACTGGTGTCTGTTTATCTGAAGAACATCACTGGACCCTTACTGGACCCCCTGCAGTTTTCCTATAGAGCAAATTTATCTGTGGATGATGCATTCACCATGGGACTACACACTTCATCCTGGAATATCTGGACAAACCAGCGACTTATGGGAGGGTCTTGTTTATGGATTTCTCGTTAGCTTTTAATGCTCAACCCAACACTGCTCCAGTCAAAACCAACCCAGCTCTCTGTTCCTCGCTCTATCAGTCAGTGAATCACCAGCTTTCTGACGGACAGGCAACACTTATTGAGACCAGGGAATTCATGTCCAACAGCTGCACCATAAACTCTGGAGCCCCCAGGGATGTACTCTCTCCCCAATGCTCTTCTCCCGCTACACACTCCTCTGTGAAGCTCCTGAAATGTGTGTGGTACTGATTTACAGTAAAATGAGCAGAATGTTCTGGATTTACAGGAAAGTTGTAATAAATTAAATACTCGAGTTATGTTTAGGTCTTTATTTATCCTCCAACACAAAACAGATGCTTTATTTACAAATCGAAATAAAAATGAGATGAAACCTTGAAAAATAAGATAACATTAAAAAATCTGATTTTCTTTATAAAGTAAAACGTTCTCATTTTTAAACTTGCAACAGTTTAAGTTAAAATACTGTACATTAATGAAAATGGTATAAACCCAGGAAACCTTTAGTGTAAATCTGTACTGACGGTTATTACAATTATTATTTACTGCAAACTATTTGGCAATATAAATAAAGTGTCCTGAATAATAAAAGTGCTGAGTAAACAGTTTTACGGCGTAAACAGGAGATAAAACTGGTGGAATCTCTCAGTATTTACGCAGGAAAAAAAGTCACAAGTGGAGAAGATCCACCGCTCACCTCGTATATCATTTATAATTATGATTTAGAATAAAATGTACTTATGGCCGTCCTCTGCATTTCAGCAGGGTTCGGAGCGAGGAACCTGTGACTCTTCACCAGGTCCACATGAGTGACGATCAACCAGACGAAACAAGAACAAGGGCGGAGCTTTAGCTAATTTGTCCTCGACCTACTCTGATTAGAATAAAACTCTGATCTTAATTCCACTCTGTGATATGTTCAACTTCATTAGCGGTGGCTATGATTACATCACTGGCTATGATCACACAGCGTCATTACATCAGTGCTACACGTGTTGATCCAAAGGTTTGACTGATGATCATATGATCAAGGTTCTGCTGGCTCATCAGAGATAACGTAAGCCCCGCTCCCTGCACTGACCTTGAGAAGTAGGACACACATGATCACCAATGTTTATCTCGGGTTTCCGATCATGTCACAACGTCTGACTGCTGCACACTGATCTGCTCTGTGGATCGAGACTCGACTATCTGCCTGATAAAATAATATAAATGCCACTGTATAGAGAGGAAAAGAAGGAGGAAGAGGATGGAGGTCCAGGGTGTGTGAGGTGGTGATGATGATAATGATGTAATCTAAATCTTCCAGAAGATCTTCTTCTTGTAGAGGATGTAGGAAATCAGCACCCACAGCCAGGTGGCCAGCAGGTTCTGGGTCAGGTGCTCAGCGTGTGACTGGCTGTTCCACATTTTCCAGCGGAAGGGGAAGTACTCCTTAAACACCTCGTGACCCACGTACACCAGGATGGAGTTCATACCTGAGGGCATGGGGAGGGTGTTAACCATGATACAGTATATTATATGTTACAGGTGATGGGTGTTACATTTGATACACACTATATTGCCAAAGGCATTCACTCTGCATGCATATGAAATTGAGTAACATCCAACTCTTAATCCATAGTGTTTAATATGATGTTGGCCCTGCCCCTTTGCAGCTATAACAGCTTCAACTCTTCCACAAAGTTTAGGAGTGTGTTTATGGGATTTGTTTTTTAATTATTTTCCCAGATATTCTCCCTAATTTAGATGTGTCCAATTCCTCCCCTTCACTAGGGGGCTCCCACATTAAGGCTACTACTACCACTCGGGAGGGTGGAAGACTATCACGTGTTTCCTCCAGCCAACGGCATCTTTTCGAACTGCTCGCTCATGCTCTGTTAGGGCAGCGTAACACACTCGGAGGACAGCGCTATCCGCTCCTTCCGCTTGCGTGAGCTCACAGACGCCCCTGATTGGCTATGGAGTTGTGATTGATGTAGGAGCACTAAGTACCTCTCATCCCTCCCCGCTGAGAGAGCTCGGCCAATCACCTCTCTCTAGACCTCCGAGAGGTGTTCAATCGGGTTGAGGTCAGGACTCGGAACAGGAATGGGCCGTTCACAAACTGTCCCCACAAAGTTGGGAGCATGAAATTGTCCAAAATGTCTTGGTATGATGAAGCATTAAGAGTTCCTTAAGTCCAACTCCTGAAAAACAGATCCTGTAACCATCGACGTGATCAGAACACCTCAAGTTTGGATGGGGAGTGGATACTTTTGGCAATGTAGTGTATATTACGGGTGATCCATTAGATCCAGGTGTCCCAGGTAAGCCGACCTGGGTAGAAGAACGGCGCTCCACTCCACCACCTCCTCACATCCACCGTGTAATAACACAACAACAACAAGACGAAGGCGAAGCAGCTGAGAGTCGTCACGTAAGACAGAGACCTGCACACACATTTACTACTGTATTACACACACGCTGACATCATCATAATCACTGGCACTCAGAGTAACAGACGGGTGCAGCTCGAGGACTCACCACAGGTTCTTATTGACGGGGATGAAGCCGTGATCTCTGGAGCACTTAGTCAGGACTGCCGAGACAATTCCCTGAATAATAATAATAATAATAATAATAATAAGTGTATAAAGTCATCTCCTAGTGTAACATTGTGTTTTTACAGATTTAATCAGATATAAAACCCTCAGATGAGTTTCATACAGTTTATACTGTATAAACTTAATATGAATGAGTAATAGAGTTGGCGCACCAGGAATAAACCCCACACCAGGAACCGCGTCATTATCTGTCGGGGCTGATCTCTGTAGTGCTGGAGGATCTTTCCCGCCTGTGAAACACACACACATACAGTAAATACATATGGGGTGAATGAGAAATTCATACTCTGTGTGTGTGTGTTTGTTTGTGTGTGTGTACCTGGAGCCCGAGGAAAGCCATGAGGATGGAGTTAACACTTCCTAAAACTCCCTCAGGGTCAAATGGGACGATGGTCTGATACATGACCTGAGAGAGACACACACACACAGAGAAACATATAACATTCTGAAAGAATGCGTGTGTGTGTGTGTGTGTGTGTGTGTGTGTGTGTGTGTGTGTGTGTGTGTGTGTGTGTACCCGTGGTGATGGTGTTTGGTAAATGTGTGTGTCCCCCAGCAGCCAGCGGTCGATGTATCCTGCAGCACCTCCAGTGCAGTTTGGGTAAAGACCAAAATCTCCAATTCCACCAGGACCCAGATACCCACTACACACACACACACACACATATATATATATATATATATATATATATATATATATATATATATATATATATATATATATATATATATATATATATATATATATATATATATATATATATATATATATACACATATACATATATATATATGAAGAAGCAGCCAGGGTCGAGTATTATATTTATAATATACAGTGGTGTGAAAAACTATTTGCCCCCCTCCTGATTTCTTATTCTTTTGCATGTTTGTCACAGAAAATGTTTCTGATCATCAAACACATTTAACTATTAGTCAAAGATAACACAAGTAAACACAAAATGCAGTTTTTAAATGAGGGGTTTTATTATTTAGGGAGAAAAAAAATCCAAACCTACATGGCCCTCTGTGAAAAAGTAATTGCCCCCTGAACCTAATAACTGGTTGGGCCACCCTTAGCAGCAATAACTGCAATCAAGCGTTTGCGATAACTTGCAACGAGTCTTTTACAGCGCTCTGGAGGAATTTTGGCCCACTCATCTTTGCAGAATTGTTGTAATTCAGCTTTATTTGAGGGTTTTCTAGCATGAACCACCTTTTTAAGGTCATGCCACAACATCTCAATAGGATTCAGGTCAGGACTTTGACTAGGCCACTCCAAAGTTTTCATTTTGTTTTTCTTCAGCCATTCAGAGGTGGATTTGCTGGTGTGTTTTGGGTCATTGTCCTGCTGCAGCACCCAAGATCGCTTCAGCTTGAGTTGACGAACAGATGGCCGGACATTCTCCTTCAGGATTTTTTGGTAGACAGTAGAATTCATGGTTCCATCTATCACAGCAAGCCTTCCAGGTCCTGAAGCAGCAAAACAACCCCAGACCATCACACTACCACCACCATATCTTACTGTTGGTACGATGTTCTTTTTCTGAAATGCTGTGTTACTTTTACGCCAGATGTAACGGGACACGCACCTTCCAAAAAGTTCAACTTTTGTCTCGTCGGTCCACAAGGTATTTTCCCAAAAGTCTTGGCAATCATTGAGATGTTTTTTAGCAAAATTGAGACGAGCCTTAATGTTCTTTTTGCTTAAAAGTGGTTTGCGCCTTGGAAATCTGCCATGTAGGCCGTTTTTGCCCAGTCTCTTTCTTATGGTGGAGTCGTGAACACTGACCTTAATTGAGGCAAGTGAGGCCTGCAGTTCTTTAGATGTTGTCCTGGGGTCTTTTGTGGCCTCTCGGATGAGTTGTCTCTGCGCTCTTGTGGTAATTTTGGTCGGCCGGCCACTCCTGGGAAGGTTCACCACTGTTCCATGTTTTTGCCATTTGTGGATAATGGCTCTCACTGTGGTTCGCTGGAGTCCCAAAGCTTTAGAAAAGACTTTATAACCTTTACCAGACTGATAGATCTCAATTACTTTTGTTCTCATTTGTTCCTGAATTTCTTTGGATCTTGGCATGATGTCTAGCTTTTGAGGTGCTTTTGGTCTACTTCTCTGTGTCAGGTAGCTCCTATTTAAGTGATTTCTTGATTGAAACAGGTGTGGCAGTAATCAGGCCTGGGGGTGACTACAGAAATTGAACTCAGGTATGATAAACCACAGTTAAGTTATTTTTTAACAAGGGGTCAATCACTTTTTCACACAGGGCCACGTAGATTGAGGTTTTTTTCTCCCTGAATAACATAAACCTTCATTTAAAAACTGCATTTTGTGATCAATTATGTTATCTTTGACTAATAGTTAACGGTTTTTGATGAGCAGAAACATTTAAGTGTGACAAACATGCAAAAGAATAAGAAATCAGGAAGGGGGCAAATAGTTTTTCACACCACTGTAGTTAAATTCTCCCTCTGTACATTTGGTCAGTTTGGATCAGGAACACAGTTGATATTTTGTGCCACAGTTTAAAATGTTTCAAAACAGTGACTTTGTTGAACATTTCAGTGATAAACAGTACAATAAGTTTCGTCTTAGTCAATATAATATCTATAGAATGATTTTCATAGTAAATACACATTTAAGACCTATAATGTTTATAAACGATCTAATACAACGCCAGATGAGAACATTGATTATTGTGGATTTATAATGAAATAAAATGATTACAGTCAAAAGTGACCAGGAACATTATGAGTGTGAGACACAAACCGACGCAACAGGAGGGTTAAGTAAATACCCCAGGGAGGGGCAGAAACACATTGACTACTGAACGTTAGTCTCCTGAGCTCCAGCAGGGGGCGCTGCAGAGCCTCCACAGGAGCTTCATCACACCTTCGTTACCTGAGGAGATGAACTAACACACGTGTAACACATGTCCTGTCTCTCTCAGTCATTAGCACGGGGCGGGACGGACCTCCTGTTTAAAGAACATCCAATTCTAGTGGAGTGTTCTCACCTGGGGCAGTTCGGGACCGGGAGCAGGAACGTCACACACAACCAGAGCGTCTCCAGAGTGAACAGACACACCCACGCCGGCCAGTACAGCACAATGTCATGGACCGGGTACCACCAGACATCCTGGGAGAGAAAACACACACACACACTCTTGTCTTTTCTTGCTCTCTTCACTCCATTTATTCAGTTTCATACACCTCCCCTCCTCCTCCTCCACACTTCTTTCCTCGTCCTACTTTTTTGACTTCCTGTTCCTGATTTGCTGCTTATCCTTCCTTATCTCGTTATCTTCATCCCCAACCTTCCTCATGTTTTCACCTCTGTCCTCTAGCCCCTCCCACTCCCTGACCGTGACTCACCGTCAAAGCTCCGCCCAGCCGCGCCCGCGCCATGAACACGTCCAACATGGCAACCACCAGGTACGTGAAGGCCAGCCGCTGTAACACACCAGGGACACGCAGGGTTTCCCAGGAGACTACACACACACACACACACACACACACACACACACACGTTAGCCTTATGATTATAAACACCTGAGTCTTGCACACCACACACACTGTGATTGGTCGGTGTGTCTGACTCACGCGGGCTGCTGCAGTAGTTCGGGGTGACGATAAAGACGCCGAGGATGAAGAGCAGAATGCTCCTCCAACAGATTCTCATCAACAGACGAGAACGTCTCAGTCCCCGAGACACAGATGCGCTGAGGGACAGAGACACAGACGTCCCCATGATGAAGACAAACCTAGAAATGAAGGGAAAAAGGACAAAGAGAAGAGAGAGGTGATGAGTGCATGACAGTACACACTTACACACACGGGCTTGACATTAACTTTTTTGCTCACTGGACAACGTGGCTAGTGGATTTCCAGAGTCACTCGCCATTCAGCCTTTTTACTAGCCACAATTTTGTTACCAGAAAAATTGCTGTTTTTTCTTCACCATGATACGTAAATTTTTGTTATATCTAGATTTACTAATAAATGACAGCATACACTGCATCACTATAGTAGTAGTCAAGTATTCAGTACTGTTAAGATTAGAGTTGGGTATCGTTTGGTTTTTTTTTCGATACCGGTGCCAAATCGATACTTTGAAGCCACAAAATTATAGTGGATGACTCAAGAATGAATTTTTATTGAACAAAAAATTATGCTTAAAACTGAACAATATTTTAAAAGTTTAAAGTATATATGAATATGTAAGCTTCAAATTTTAGCAATTCTTTTGCAGAAATTTCACCATATTTGCCTTTTCTGTCAAAATACGACTCCTTTCCTGACTTATTGCATGACCTGCACAGGACATGAATGCAAGATTTGCATTTTTCTATTAACATTACATTATCCTACTACTAACCTGCGGAAAGTCTGCTGTCGTCATTATAATCGGTGACTCCTTTTTGCTACGGTTGGTATGACTGGGGCTGAGGGTCGTCCACACCGATAGCGCCAGCTGTTGTCCACAAGCTGTTAAACACGGTGCCTCCCTCTGCTTTAAACTTTATTCCGTCTGCCCTCGAATGTTACATTAGATTTGACGCGTTTCCCCCTTTACACGCAACTGCTGTAAAACATTCGCTGCACGTCGCTGTGTCGGAATCCTTTCTTGTGAAATACAGCCACACTTTTGACTGTTTAGTTTTAGGCATTTTAACGACAGTTGTTTAATTTAGCATGCTAAGCTATCGGTAGACCTCCTGCTGCCGTCAGAGCGAGTGTAACGTTAGTTACTGCATTCACGCGCATGTCGGATGGTCTCTCATTTCCAGGATAATTTGTGCTTTAAATTTTTTTATTTAAAGGAGCCATACAGACTCAATTTTGCATAAGTTAATATGATTCTTTAGGGTCCTAATGAAAAGTTTGTAATATACTTTAATTAAAAATTCTCAATTGTTCTGTAAAAAAAACATTACTTTTACCTGGTAAAAAGTAGCTCTGTTCTCAGCAACCTGTTTCAGTACATGCTCCTTTAAATGTTAATGACCTCTACTGAACCCGCCCCCCAGTTCTCTGGGGCGTGTCTTCACAATACAAGTGGGGTATAGCTTTGACAACAGTTAAAAATATTTAAAAAACAGTTAAAAATAATTTTACATGTTGTTAGAATTATTTTATATATAAAGGAGTTATTTCTACTCTCTTGCTCTCTTCCTCATAGATCTGATATTAACGTGTTAAATCTTCCCTGCTGCTATCTTCCTGTCTCCTCTTGCATCTGTTCATTCACGCTCACCTTCCCATACTCTGTCTCTCTCTCTCTGTCTCCTTCCACTTATCTTCCTCTCCTTTGATTCAAATTCAAATTTTATTTGTCACAGTCATACACAGTATGATATGCAGTGAAATGCTTATACGACAGCCAGTGACCTTAAAAATAAAATAAAAGCTTATACGTAAGGAATAAATATCAATAAAAAGAAATACTAAAGAAAATAAATTTAACTAGTAAAATAGTTGTACAAATATACAATGTACAAATGAGGGCATAATAAAAATCTTACAAAATATAGGGGATATATATATATATATACAGTGGTGTGAAAAACTATTTGCCCCCTTCCTGATTTCTTATTCTTTTGCATGTTTGTCACACTTAAATGTTTCTGCTCATCAAAAACCGTTAACTATTAGTCAAAGATAACATAATTGAACACAAAATGCAGTTTTTAAATGAAGGTTTACGTTATTAAGGGAGAAAAAAAACTCCAAATCTACATGGCCCTGTGTGAAAAAGTGATTGCCCCCCTTGTTAAAAAATAACTTAACTGTGGTTTATCACACCTGAGTTCAATTTCTGTAGTCACCCCCAGGCCTGATTACTGCCACACCTGTTTCAATTAAGAAATCACTTAAATAGGAGCTACCTGACACAGAGAAGTAGACCAAAAGCACCTCAAAAGCTAGACATCATGCCAAGATCCAAAGAAATTCAAGAACAAATGAGAACAAAAGTAATTGAGATCTATCAGTCTGGTAAAGGTTATAAAGCCATTTCTAAAGCTTTGGGACTCCAGCGAACCACAGTGAGAGCCATTATCCACAAATGGCAAAAACATGGAACAGTGGTGAACCTTCCCAGGAGTGGCCGGCCGACCGAAATTACCCCAAGAGCGCAGAGACAACTCATCCGAGAGGCCACAAAAGACCCCAGGACAACATCTAAAGAACTGCAGGCCTCACTTGCCTCAATTAAGGTCAGTGTTCACGACTCCACCATAAGAAAGAGATTGGGCAAAAACGGCCTGCATGGCAGATTTCCAAGGCGCAAACCACTTTTAAGCAAAAATAACATTAAGGCTCGTTTCAATTTTGCTAAAAAACATCTCAATGATTGCCAAGACTTTTGGGAAAATACCTTGTGGACCGACGAGACAAAAGTTGAACTTTTTGGAAGGTGCGTGTCCCGTTACATCTGGCGTAAAAGTAACACAGCATTTCAGAAAAAGAACATCATACCAACAGTAAAATATGGTGGTGGTAGTGTGATGGTCTGGGGTTGTTTTGCTGCTTCAGGACCTGGAAGGCTTGCTGTGATAAATGGAACCATGAATTCTACTGTCTACCAAAAAATCCTGAAGGAGAGTGTCCGGCCATCTGTTCGTCAACTCAAGCTGAAGCGATCTTGGGTGCTGCAGCAGGACAATGACCCAAAACACACCAGCAAATCCACCTCTGAATGGCTGAAGAAAAACAAAATGAAGACTTTGGAGTGGCCTAGTCAAAGTCCTGACCTGAACCCTATTGAGATGTTGTGGCATGACCTTAAAAAGGCGGTTCATGCTAGAAAACCCTCAAATAAAGCTGAATTACAACAATTCTGCAAAGATGAGTGGACCAAAATTCCTCCAGAGCGCTGTAAAAGACTCGTTGCAAGTTATCGCAAATGCTTGATTGCAGTTATTGCTGCTAAGGGTGGCCCAACCAGTTATTAGGTTCAGGGGGCAATTACTTTTTCACACAGGGCCATGTGGGTTTGGATTTTTTTTCTCCCTAAATAATAAAACCCCTCATTTAAAAACTGCATTTTGTGTTTACTTGTGTTATCTTTGACTAACAGTTAAATGTGTTTGATGATCAGAAACATTTTGTGTGACAAACATGCAAAAGAATAAGAAATCAGGAGGGGGGCAAATAGTTTTTCACACCACTGTATATATATATATATATATATATATATATATATATATATATATATATATATATACACACATACACATTATTTTTATTATAAATATATATTTCCCCTATATTTTGTAAGATTTTTATTATGCACTCATATATATATATATATAAAATTTTACATGTGAATCTGGTTGTAAAACTTTTTTGACTTCCCAGACCGGGAATCGAACTCGAGTTGCTGCGTTGAGAGCGCCATATCCTAACCACTAGACCACGGAGGATTAATGGCTGCCGCTTGGAAATGCCGGCTATTCAACCCGCGACCTTATACACGCGAAGCATTGCTTTTTTCGGGATCTCACCAGGACATTTACAATGGTTAATTTGTAGTAACATATGTCTATAGCACAGGCGTTTAGTCAAACATATTTATACCGATCTTTTTCTGTTAATAAACAGAGACCTTTCTGTGTGTGTCTGACTGTCATATAGATGCCGGGAATAGGACATCATACACGCGAAGCATTGTGTGTGTGTGTTTGACTGAGTCTCTCCTTATGTCAGAAAAGCTTACCGAAGCATAGCGCACTCGCCTCGTTACTAAACGAACTTTAGAAAAACTTTATAAATATGTAGTGCAAAAAAAGCATGTACCTTAAGCAGGAATCGAACCCGGGTCTCCCACGTGAAAGCACCGAATCCTAACCATTAGACCACCGCACTACTGCAAGGCTGCAACAAACAGCACACCACACTCATGTAGGTGCCATTTTGCTCCAGTGTAGAAAAACAATGGCCGACGGCTCTTTTTTCACTCTGGGCGGGTCTTTGCTAAAACACCAGTGTCAATCAACTGTAGTAGGCGCGGCCTCTGTCGGTGTGACTTCACACCGACAGGCTTTTGAAAACAGCCTGATTTCAGAAGGGGCATTTTATATTATTAAATTAAAAGAAAATCGCTGGGCGGCTCTTTATCACTGTAGAGTGGTTGTGTACACACTCTCCTAACACACAATGCAGTCCAAACAGCTTGAAAAAGTCCATGTAGCACCGTAGGTGCCCTTTAACCTAATAAACTATTAATCTTCAAAAATATATGAATCTAGAGAACAAATATTTCAATCGACAGTTCAGGCATTTAAGTGGCACCGAAATGAGGCACCGAAATTCGTGTTCTGTTTCGGTCTGGTACACACCGGTTCAAATTCAAATTTTATTTGTCACATACACAGTCATACACAGTACAATATGCAGTGAAATGCTTATACGACCGCCAGTGACCTTAAAAAGAAAATAAAAGCTTGTATAAATAATCAATAAAAAGGAAATACTAAAGAAATAATTTTAACTAATAAAATTAACTGTACAATAAGGGCATAGTAAAATATTGCAAATAGAGTATATGTATATAGAATTAAAGTGTCATTGGTTGTGCAAATATGCATGAAAGGTGACATGTGCAATTGTCCAGATGTATAAATATTTAGTGCAAGTGTGTATGAATGTGTCCATGATTGTCCAGTCAGTGTTGTGAGCTTAAAAGATGTTATTAGTCCTGTGTGGAGGTGTGATTGAGAGACCTTATCGCCTGCGGGAAGAAGCTCCTCCTCAGCCTCTCTGTGTTGGCCTTTAGGGAGCGGAATCGCTTCCCAGACCGCAACAAAGAGAACAGTCCATTACTGGGGTGACTGAGGTCCTTCATGATCTTCCTGGCCTTAATCCAGCACCGCTTGCTGTAGATCGAGTGCAGGTCAGGGAGCTCAGTGCGGATGATGCGCTTGGCTGATCGCACCACCCTCTGTAGAGCTCGTCTGTCCTGCATGGTGCTGTTCCCGAACCAGGTCGTGATGTTTCCCGTCAGGATGCTCTCTATGGTGCAGGAGTAGAAGTTCCTGAGCACCTTGGAGGGCAGTCTAAAGTCTCTCAAGCGTCTGAGGTGGTACAGACGCTGCCGGGCTTTTTTCACCACGGTGTTGATGTGACAGGACCATGACAGGTCCTGCGTGATGTGAACACCGAGGTATCTGAAGCTGTCCACTCTCTCCACTGGGCTCCTGTTGATGACGGGGGTCTGGTAGTTCCTCTCCTGCTTTGTACTAAAGTCCACTATCAGCTCCTTTGTCTTACTGACGTTCAGGAGGAGATTGTTCCTCTGGCACCAGTTCTCCAGATTTCCAATCTCCTCTAGGTAGTCCGACTCATCATTGTTGGTGATCAGTCCGACCACGACGGTGTCGTCAGCAAACTTGATGATGGAGGTGGAGTTGGTAGTGGCCACGCAGTCGTGGGTGTACAAAGAGTACAGCAGGGGGCTCAGAACACAACCCTAGGGGGCTCCAGTGCTGAGAGTGAGTGTAGCTGAGACATGACTGCCCATCCTTACTGCCTGTGGTCTGCCAGTCAGAAAATTGGAGATCCACTGACATATAGATGAGCTGAGTCCCAGGTGCTCCAGCTTGGTGGTGAGTGTGGAGGGAATTATGGTATTAAAAGCAGAGCTGTAGTCGATGAAGAGCATTTTAACATAATTCCCTTTCCTAGTGTCCAGGTGAGTGAGTGATGTGTGGAGGAGATGAGAGATTGCATCGTCTGTGGAGCGGTTCTGACGGTATGCAAACTGTAGTGGGTCCAGTGTGTCGGGTAGTGAAGAAATGATGAAGTCTCTGATAAGGCGTTCAAAGCACTTCATCACTACTGAGGTGAGGGCTACAGGGCGATAGTCATTGAGGGAAGCAGGATGTGGTTTCTTCGGGACAGGAACAATGATGGACTCTTTGAAGCATGTGAGGATCACTGACTGAGATAGAGAGATGTTGAATATCTCAGTGAACACAGGTGCTAGCTGGTCTGCGCAGGCTCTGAGTATACGGCCTGAGATGCCGTCTGGTCCTGCTGCTTTCCTGGTGTTCACTCTCTTGAAGGCTCTCCTCACGTTGTGCTCGGAGATGATGAGCGCGTTCCCGGTGCTGGCAGTGTCTTCCTGTCTGCAGCCGTTAGCGCCGCTAGCATTAGCGCGGTTAGCATCGCTAGCGTCTTTAGTTGCAGCCTCGAAGCGAGCATAGAAGGTGTTGAGCTCGTCTGCCAGAGTCGCGTCCGTCATACCGGATGTTGGTGCTTTATAATCCGTTATTGTTCTCAGTCCCTGCCACAGGCTCCTAGAGTCACTCTGTTGAAGCTGTGACTCTAGTTTTCTCCCGTAGCGCTGCTTCGTCTCTTTCACCGCCTTCCGGACGTTGTATGACGCAGCCTTGTACGGTTCCATGTCCCCCGACGCAAGTCCCGTGTTGTAGGCAGCTGTGCGAGATCTCAGAGCGTCGCGGATGGTTTTATCCACCCACGGCTTCTGGTTGTGAAACGTTCTGATAGTCTTTTTCTCCACCGTATCGTCTACCAGCTTCTCAATAAATCCCACAACCGCTTCCGTAAACACGCTGACGTCATCATCGGAGCTGTTTCTGAACATGTCCCAGTCTGCGTCATCGAGTGCGTCCTGTAATGCGGCCACCGATTGGTCCGTCCAGCGTGCGACCTCCCTCTGGACCGGAACTTCCTGTTTCAGCCTTTGTTTATATTTTGGCATGAGGAAGATGGCGGCGTGGTCGGATTTACCAAACGCTGGACGAGATTGTGCCTTGTAACTGTCTTTGACCGTGGTATAACAATGGTCCAGTGTCCTTTCGCCCCTGGTGGGGCAGGTGATGTGCTGATAAAAGTTCGGCGCTGCGCGTTTGAGGTTGGCACTATTAAAATCCCCCGCCACAATGAGCGCAGCGTCCTGGTGTTGTGTCTGGTGCTGTGTGAGCGCCTCATGCAGTTTCAGTGTCTGCTTGTGGTGGAATGTAAACGGCACTGATTATGACCGATGTGAACTCCCGTGGAAGATAAAATGGACGACACATGATGGACAGTAGTTCCAGGTTTGGTGTGCAGGAGCGTGTAAGAGGAACAACGCTCGCGCTGTTGCACCAGCTGTTGTTCACCATTAAGCACACGCCGCCTCCCCTTGACTTCCCCGAGTCCCGCGTCCTGTCCATGCGGTGAACCGAGAAGAACTCGGCTGGTTGTATGGCGTGGTCTGGCACCTCTGGGTTCAGCCATGTCTCGGTGAAGCAGAGGAGATTGCAGTCCCGAATGTCTCTCTGGAACTTTATCCTGGTCATCGAGTTTGTTCTCCAGTGACTGGACGTTGGCGAGCAGGATACTAGGCAGAGGTGTGCGGTGTGCACGGGTTCTCAGCCGGTTCCTCACGCCAGCTCGTCGCCCTCGAGGCCTCCGCTTCGCGTCCATTGTTCTCCCTCAGGATCTCACTCGGCCAGCTCGGATCCGGAGTTAAAAACGTCGAATTGTGAGTACATTGTATACCAATAGAAACAAGAGTGTCTCTATCATACCTAATGTACTCAATGGTGATGATTTTGCCGATTTTAAAACACTGAAAACTAACTTAAAGAACAAAAACAAAGAAAAGGTGGTCGGAGTAGTCGTGACGGCAGCCGACCTCACCGGTGCCATCTCAAAATACCAGGGTTCTATAGGTACCCAACCCTAGTTAAGATAGCTCCCAATATAAAAACATGAACAGTATATTCTGCTTATTGAACTTAAATTCAAGCCGCTTACCACATGAAATTGAAAAATAACAGATTCAGTACAACTGAACTCATTCTAATATTAAAAATAAAGCAACTCAGAACATTTATTATTTTAGTGTTATTATGTGTACTATTATCAGGTATTATTATTCACTATGTATTATTATATCAAAATTCTGAGTTAGGACAATGGACTCTGGTCTAGGGCTGGGCGGTATACCTTTTATATACCTCAATACCGGTGAGTGTGTGCGTACAAAGCGTCGGGAACACAAGAGGGGTGGAACGTCCCGACGCGGGACATTGTTTGAGAGTGGGATTGTTTTGCAGTGGTACCAAACAAGCTGTATGCGTCTGCATGAGAGTGGTGGAAGCGCGGCCTGTGTGTTAAGTAGGGCTGCAACAACGAATCGATAAAATCGATAATTATCGATAATGAAATTCGTTGTCAACGAATGCCGTTATCGATTAGTATACGTATGCTCATGTTACTGAAGAGCGCGACCACAAGATGCACAAATACACACAGATACACAGCCGCTCGCGCAATGGAGGTTACAGAAGCGTTTTCAGGAAAAAGCGCGCGCCCCAAATCCTCCCAGTATGGGAGCAATTTACATTAAACACCTCTTATCGGGCGTTAAAATCGAGCGTTTTTTTAATCCAGTGAGCGCGGATGAAGCGCTGAGGGTTTTCTACACATAGGAGTCAGTGCGAGTGTTCACACGGTCTTTGGTGACGTGCGTTTGTCCGGCTGCGCGGTTATACAGTGTCTAAAAAAAAAACAAACGTTGCATGCAGCTATTTCTTGGTGTTCAAATCCCAACGAACGCACGGAAAACACTTCTAGTTCGTTTTCTTCACGTTCATTTTACACTTCGGAGGACCGGATATATCCCATGATCCTACATGCTATACATAGGGAAATGCGGGGGAAAAGGGCAAAGTAAAGAGAGTGAACCCAGTAGCGGAGATTTGTTTTCTCCCTACGTCACCGTATTACGAGAATGTCTAGTATAGCAAAATGGTCTATATTATATATATATATATATATATATATATATATATATATATATATATATATATACACATTTTTTTTTTTTGTGATTATTATTTATTGAGACAACAACAAAAAAGGATAAAATACATGAGAGGAATAATGTATAAACCATGAAAAGGATGTAGCAAGAGACACTTCAATTAAAAATAATATCATAATAATCTAGAAGTCTATTATTCTTCTTATTAAGTTGAATTAATTTAAGAGAATTTAAAATTGAGGTCATTCTTAACAACTGAATATGTCAGTGTATTTTTTAAACTAATTATATATATATATATATACACATATATACACACACAACTTGCCATCTGCAATTATTGTTAAAAACAAAAATGTTGATTTACATAAAATAAGGTTTAAATGTCAATTAAAGATCATTAAACTATATGTGGCTATTACATGTTTAAAAGTTTACTTTTATACATAAATAATACCCTGATTTATGGTTTTATAAAGCAAAACATCAAATTAAAGCGTTCCGTTTTATCCGATTAATCGGAAAAATAAAAATAAAAATAAATAATAATAATAAAAAAATAATAATCGCCCAACTAATCGATTATCAAAATAATCGTTAGTTGCAGCCCTAGTGTTAAGCAGTGAACAGCATGGACAAAGAAATGTCACAGACAAAGAGGAACTTCTTCCGAAAAGAGGAGCCGTGTCAGTTGTGTGGAAAAAATTCGACGTTGATCAAACAAACATCATATGTAAATATTGTCGGGCTAAAGTTGCAGCCGCAGGAGGCAACACAACCAATTTGCTTCACCACCTCCGCCATAAACATGTCCTGGAATATTAAGAATGCATGAAACTAAGCATCTTCTTCCACATCTGCAGGTAACGATAAAGTTGGCACAGCAACACAAAAAGCAACTCAGACGTCACTCAAAGACGCGTTTACTAAGGGGACTGCCTACGACAAGAAAAGCAAACGGTGGAACGATATTACCAACGCTATTACTTTCCACTTAGCTAAAGACATGGTACCGCTTAATACTCTAATAATATTAATACTGAAGTAATATTATTAATGTTTCACAAAGTGAAAAGTTTCACTCCTTTTGTATTTACCGGTTTCAGATAATTTGCCTTAATGAAAGTCCAGTGGATAAAGTTTTCATTTTGCAGTTACAGGGGACATATTGTTTACATTGTAGCCAGCTTAAAGATGTTTTCAAGTTGCAAAACTTGCACAATAAAGTGTTGTGTATTTTGACTGCAAGTCATGAAGTCTCAAAGCGCATCGAGGCCAAAAATCAAGATGGCTGCCATTTTTGAACGAGCGGGAGTTAGGAAAAAAAAAATAATTTTCATGCCAATACCAACAATTGGTGAAAAAAAAAAAAAAAAAAAATCAGCAAAATCTGAGAAGTGATGGTGGAAAATTTCTCTTCCACTGGTTGATTTGAGATGGAATCACCCTGCAGTAATTATTCTCTAATTTATTAGGAAATGGGGTCAACACCTAATCATGCATGGAAAAAAATATATAAAAAATACAGTCAAATACCGTGACATCGATATAATTTTGAAAAATACAGTGATATAAATTTTTGGTCATACCGCCCAGCTCTACTCTGGTCTATCTTGTAGTGTTGACTCTTTATGGTGTGAGGCAATCAATCAATTGATGAATTTTCTATCATTCAACATGAAATCTAAATAGATTTTAATAGTGATTACTTTTTTATATAAATCAGTAAATAACCTGCGAAAGGGGCGAACATTCTCATCCTGTTGAGAAGCAATAGCCCTTTAAGGAAATGATGCACACACACCAAACAGGAAGTAAAAGCGTGTGTGTGTGACTTAGTGATGGGAAGGTCGAATCATTTTAGTGACTCGGTTCTTTGAATCTCGTTCATCAAAATGAACAAATCTTTTTTTGAGTCATTTCGTTCATTTGATCAGAAATAAATAAAAATGTTGCGTTTTCAATAAAAATACCCCCAATACGTGTACATACACAAATTTTGGCTATAGTTCCAGTTATGAAAATATTACAATATAACTAAGGACGTATTTTCCAGTCGTTCGTTCTTTTGAATCTATTGCACCGCATAGCGTCTATGGGAGTCACATGACAAAAGAACGAACGACTCGAGACCTGAATATAACACGGAGGTTTTGCGATGTTTTGCGCATGCGCGCCCAATAGAAAATGAACTAATCACTCTCCGAGATACTCGTTCATCTGAATCATGTTAAAGAGTTGTTCAAAAATAAGGAATCGTTCATAAACGACCCCGTGTGCAATGCATGTGTAGAGAGAGGTATTAAATGTCCTCATTACATTCACGTGTGTTTTATGCGCGTAATATTACGTTGCAATGCGTTTATTATATCAGATGCCTTTAGAGAAAACTACAACAAACAACAAAGTGGCTAGTGAGACTAAAGTTATTACCCGCCACAGCCGAATTTTACCCGCATTTGGCGGGTGCTAATGTCAAGCCCTGTTACACACACTTACACACACTGTGAGGTCTTACCAGGGAAAGACGAGATCAGCCACAGTGAGTCCTGCAGAGAGAAAACACACACACGTACATCCTGTATTACACACACACACAAAGAAAAAGTTATGAATGAGAGACACAGACAGACAGAGAGTTCTGACCGTTCCAGCTCTGGTGTCGAAAGAACCAGTAACGTCCTCCTCCATAATTCACAAACACCATGATCACCAGCGCAAACCTGTACACACACACACACACACACACACACACACACACACACACACACGGTTTAAACAGGAACAGCACGCAAAGAGTGACAGTGTTTATATTGATAGATATATAAAGAATTGTTTCACAATAGAATTTATAATAATAATAATAATATAAAAAGTATGTTTCTCTCTCTGTCTCAATCTGTCTGTCTGTCTCTCTCATACCCTCTGAAAGTGTCGAGAGATCGGAGGCGTGTCCTGGAGGTGGGAGGCACAATAGCTTCAGTGGATTCCACAAGTCTGCTGGGAGAACCGAGATCCTACACACACATACACACACACACGCAGTGTAAGTGCTGGTGACTAAAGGAGATGAAGAGATGAAGAGATGAAAGTCACTGACTGAATTGATGAGTCTCTCGGCCTCCATACTGCTGCTCACACGCACTAGCAGATTCCTCACCACACTCAGCCTGCAACCACACACACACACCTCTCAGTGAGACTGTACACACCACTGTGTGTAAAATGTGTGTGTGTGTGTGTGTGAGAGGGATTAAACTCACACTCCGTCTCACCTCATCACTGAGCTCAACATAGTACCGAACACACACAGTGCTGCACACACCAGGAACGCAAAGAGCAGAGCTGAAAACAAGAACACACACACAGACTCGTATTATACACATCATCATCATTATTATTACTATTGTTATTATTATTACAGGTGCAGTATGATGATGAGCTGGGTGATGTTTACACATTAAGCCCCACCGTATATGTGTGGGTTTGGGGGCATGTCTATAAACTGATTGACAGGAGACTGGTACGAGTGAGGAGGCTTACGCAGGAAGCTGTTGATGGGCTCCGTTACCGTGACGATGGTGCAGTTGATGTGGGCGGGGTCACTCAGGCTCTTAATCCAGAGGGAGTAGTTCCCCTGTTCCCCGAAGTGGAACTGCATTCTACACACACACACAATACATCCAAAAGACTTATGAGACAAAGACAAGTGTCCATGTGTATCCGTGTGTATCCGTGTGTGTGTGTGTGTGTGTGAGTGTGTGTGTGTGTGAGTGAGAGACCTGCAGAGCTCAGTGTTAGCCGGTGTGCTGTTTATCTGGAGCGTCAGCGCCTGTTGCGTGTTGATGGTGAAGGTCATGGAGGACACGTTCCCTGGCACTGAGACTGAGGGAACGATCCCCACGGGCTGGGGAAAGCACTGCACACACACACACACACACACACACACACACACATTAGGTTTGAGACTCTGTGTATGTGTGTGTATATACGTGTGTGTGTGAGAGAGAGAGAGAGAAAGAGATAGAATGACCTGGTAACACAGAACAGACTGTACAGAGAGGATCAGATCAGTCTGCAGCTCGTTCCGGACGCTCAGGAACGCCTCGTCCATCTTCAGCACGCCGTTTTTACGCCCGGGACGCGACCCTGACGCAGAGAAGTGATGATGTCACACGTCACATGATCCAGCTCGTGAGCGGCTGGTCAGATTCAACTTAAGTCACGCCCCCTTTGTGAACACTCATTTTCATTGAATCATAATTATATTGGATTTATGTGCGTGTTAATATTTCTCTCTCCCACACACACACACACACTTCCCCTCTCCCTCCTTCATTTAATTATCTTGTTTCTTCTCACAGCTCAGCTCTGATGGCTCACATGCGTTCTGTAATCCGTCTCACACACACACTTCAGACTTCCCAATCACTGTGGCTGTACATACTTGAGTCTCCCTACACAGGCAGTGTTTAACACACGTATATCTAAATGTCAGATTTATAACCAAAAGTTAGTACACCCCTAATCCTTATTGTTCATCCAGCTCGTTTATTATTCTTTATACTTCACTGTTCTTCCTTTTCGGGTTGTTTTTACATTTCATTATATTTTACATCATTACTTGTCTGTTCTCTCTGTGTGTGTTTTTTCTCATTTTCTAACATTAGTGCTTTATTCTGTCAGCAGTGTTGTTTATCACTAACAGTATATTTATTCACACTTATTCAGGCTGAAGTAAAGACAATGTTAAAGTCTGTCAGTTTTTTTTAATAACAATTTTAAAAACGAGAGAAATCTGTTTATTTCCGGTTTGTGTTGCACGCTCACTGTGTCGCTGCTGTAGAGCGCAAAGGATTGTGGGAGATGGAGTTTATCTGAATTAGTTAAACATTAGTTAAACTCTCTGAACGTCTTCAGTTCCGGGTGTATCAGGAACGCTTTAACAGATCGGATGTCTAACACACATGAATAACTTTACTCCGCGCTGTAGCGTCAGTACAAACACTTTAAAACCCCAAACGTTTAAGGTGACGGAAATACACTTCCGGAATAGGGAGTGATGTCACGGCACGAGCGGCCAGTGCAGGAGTGTTCGGTTAATGTAAACAAGCGCATTTATTCCACTGTATAAACACACTCATATCTCATGACGCACCCCGTGTGTGTGCGCGCGTGTAAACTCGCACTTTATACAGCGCTGTGTGAAGCGCGCGTGCACACTGTGTTTACTCACCGACCAGTTCAGACCGGATGGCGGATACGGAAACGGCGGAAATCACGGCGATCAGCGCGATGAGAGCGGCTCCGCGCTGCCCCTCAGACCCCATGTCTCCCGCTGACTCTGTCTCCTGATTTCCCACTTCACCAGATTTCTTCTTTTCCGCTTTTTCCCCCATAAACCGTACACACTTCCGGTTCCGCCCCCCCTCTACCGGACGTCTCGAGGATCACATGTGGCGCGTCACGCGCGTCTCAGAGTCCACCGAGCGTTTGTTGTTAATCCCGTTTTAATGTGTTTAATGTTTGAAGTGACTATAAACACACAGGTTCAGTTTTACCCAGAGTTTAATGTGTATTACTGTAGTTTCTTACAGCAATGTTCATTAAAAATACAAACTTTAGGTCAGATGTATAACTCTTGTGTGTGATTTTAATATAAATATACTGTACAAATACACTCTACAATACTGTTCTTGTCTGAACTGTTCCAGAACTACGGAGGCGCATTGCATTCACACAATAAAAAAAAAATCACGGGACTTATGTCATAATTATGACTTAATATCTCATAATTATGACATCCTGATCTCATAATTATGACGTACTAACTCATAATTATGACTTACTATCTCATAATTATGACATCCTGATCTCATAATTATGACTTACTAACTCATAATTATGACTTACTAACTCATAATTATGACATCCTTATCTCATAATTATGACGTACTAACTCATAATTATGACTTACTATCTCATAATTATGACATCCTGATCTCATAATTATGACTTACTAACTCATAATTATGACTTACTAACTCATAATTATGACATCCTTATCTCATAATTATGATGTACTATCTCATAATTATGACATTCTGATCTCATAATTATGACTTACTAACTCATAATTATGACTTACTAACTCATAATTATGACTTATATTTACATATAATTATTAGGGTTCTGAGAAGACAGGGACAATGGAGCAAATATTGCCAAATTTAATTAGCTTTTATTTACACTGGGAGATATTTATGTCATTGAGTAATTTGGATGCTATTATCATTAGTATGTCAACACTGCGGAGGTATCTAAAGTGCTTAGGACTGTTCAGGAGGAAAGCACATTCTATCCTTCTCGAAGTGGCTCTTCCTTCTGGAGCAGCTAAACCTGTAACAATGCGGCTCTTACAAGGGGCAGAACCACGCATAAATACTCTGCAATAGTCTGAATGGCAGATCTGTAGAAAAGAAAGGCCGACAGACAAAGCATGCTGTTCAGAGACAGAGGCAAAGCTCCAGCCTTTGACGCCACTGCGGTAAAGCCAGCCGCGGTTCAGAAAAACACGGTCAAGCCAGCCGCGATTGATTTTAGTGCGCGCGCATATTACAGTGATTACGGTAGTTTCAGGAACGACACAGAGAGAACGCGCTTTCAGAGCGCTTTTCTTGAAAAACCCAGCGTGATTGTGATGTGATATAAAAAGGTGTCATGTTTCGAAACTGGTGTTTTGCATTTTTGTTTTCCTTATTGTTTATAGGTGCGATGTCTAATGTTTTCTGTATATTTCTTCTTATACAGTCATTGTAAATGTAGTTGTGTTTACAGATAAATTATATGCAAATTGAAGACAAAATAAATGATATACTCATTTTTAATCACTCAGTGGTTTATTCATTTGTCAATGCTCTATAATTTCTGTTATTTTTGAGTGCATTCATTAGGTGTAATGTCTGCAATGAAAGTAAATAGCAATATAAGTTTACAATAGGTTTAAATGTCTGAATCACTAATCAATAATTATCATAAAGGTGATATCAAGAATAATGACATTACACTTCAGAGGCCTATACAGACGTCATTTCTAATAAGTAAAAAAAAATAACGGCCAATTATCATAGGAGGCGTCCCATACTATATACACACCTCATATGAAACTATTTTACTGCAGCATTTTTGAGATATGGGGCATTATTACATTTTAAAGGGGTATAAAGTCCCCATTTCTAATAAGTAGAAAAAAACAATGATAAGTTCTTATTCAGGATGTCCCATACTATATACACACCACATATGAAACTATTTTACTGCAGCATTTTTGAGATATTGGATATTATTACACTTTAAAGGGGTATAAAGACCCCATTTCTAATAAGTAGAAAAAAACAATGATAAGTTGTTATTCAGGACGTCCCATACTATATACACACGACATATGAAACAATTTTACTGCAGCATTTTTGAGATATTGGACATTATTACATTTTAAAGGGGTATAAAGACCCCATTTCTAATAAGTAGAAAAAAACAATGATCAGTTCTTATTCAGGACGCCCCACACTATATACACACCAAATATGAAAAAATTTTACTGCAGCATTTTTGAGATATTGGACATTATTACATTTTAAAGGGGTATAAAGACCCATTTCTAATAAGTAGAAAAAAAAACCACCAGGTCTTATTCAAGACATCCCATACTATATACACACCAAATATGAAACAATTTTACTGCAGCATTTTTGAGATATTGGACATTATTACATTTTAAAGGGGTATAAAGACCCCATTTCTAATAAGTAGAAAAATACAATGATCAGTTATTATTCAGGACGTCCCATACTATATACACACCACATATGAAAAAAATTTACTGCAGCATTTTTGAGATATTGGACATTATTACATTTTAAAGGGGTATAAAGACCCCATTTCTAATAAGTAGAAAAAAACAATGATCAGTTCTTCTTCAGGACGTCCCATACTATATACACACCAAATATGAAACAATTTTACTGCAGCATTTTTGAGATATGGGGCATTATTACACTTTAAAGGGGTATAAAAACCCCATTTCTAATAAGTAGAAAAATACAATGATCAGTTATTAATCAGGACGCCCCATACTATATACACACAAAATATGAAACAATTTTACTGCAGCATTTTTGAGATATGGGGCATTATTACACTTTAAAGGGGTATAAAGACCCCATTTCTAATAAGTAGAAAAAAACAATGATAAGTTCTTATTCAGGACGTCCCATACTATATACACACCACATATGAAACAATTTTACTGCAGCATTTTTGAGATATTGGACATTATTACATTTTAAAGGGGTATAAAGACCCCATTTCTAATAAGTAGAGAAAAAAAACAACCACCAGGTCTTATTCAAGACGTCCCATACTATATACACACCAAATATGAAACAATTTTACTGCAGCATTTTTGAGATATTGGACATTATTACATTTTAAAGGGGTATAAAGACCCCATTTCTAATGAGTAGAAAAATACAATGATCAGTTATTATTCAGGACGTCCCATACTATATAAACACCACATATGAAACTATTTTACTGCAGCATTTTTGAGATATTGGACATTATTACACTTTAAAGGGGTATAAAGACCCCATTTCTAATAAGTAGAAAAAAACAATAATAAGTTCTTATTCAGGACGTCCCATACTATATACACACCACATATGAAACAATTTTACTGCAGCATTTTTGAGATATTGGACATTATTAAACTTTAAAGGGGTATAAAGACCCCATTTCTAATAAGTAGAAAAAAACAACCAGCAGGTCTTATTCAGGACGCCCGACACTATATACACACCAAATATGAAAAAATTTTACTGCAGCATTTTTGAGATATTGGACATTATTACATTTTAAAGGGGTATAAAGACCCCATTTCTAATAAGTAGAAAAAAAACAACCAACAGGTCTTATTCAGGACGTCCCATACTATATACACACCAAATATGAAACAATTTTACTGCAGCATTTTTGAGATATGGGGCATTATTACACTTTAAAGGGGTATAAAGTCCCCATTTCTAATAAGTAGAAAAAAACAACCAGCAGTTCTTATTCAGGACGTCCCATATTATATACACACCAAATATGAAACAATTTTACTGCAGCATTTTTGAGATATTGGACATTATTACATTTTAAAGGGGTATAAAGACCCCAATTCTAATAAGTAGAAAAATACAATGATCAGTTATTATTCAGGACGCCCCATACTATATAAACACCAAGTATGAAACAATTTTACTGCAGCATTTTTGAGATATGGGGCATTATTAGATTTTAAAGGGGTATAAAGACCCCATTTCTAATAAGTAGAAAAAAACAACCAGCAGTTCTTATTCAGGACGTCCCATACTATATACACACCACATATGAAACAATTTTACTGCAGCATTTTTGAGATATTGGACATTATTACATTTTAAAGGGGTATAAAGTCCCCATTTCTAATAAGTAGAAAAAAACAACCAGCAGTTCTTATTCAGGACGTCCCATATTATATACACACCAAATATGAAACAATTTTACTGCAGCATTTTTGAGATATGGGGCATTATTACACTTTAAATGGCTATAAAGTCCCCATTTCTAATAAGTAGAAAAAAACAACCACCAGTTATTATTCAGGACGTCCCATACTATATACACACAGAATATGAAACAATTTTACTGCAGCATTTTTGAGATATGGGGCATTATTACATTTAAAAGGGGTATAAAGACTACATTTCTAATGAGTAGAAAAAAAACAACCACCAGTTCTTCTTCAGGACGTCCCATACTATATACACACAGAATATGAAACAATTTTACTGCAGCATTTTTGAGATATTGGACATTATTACATTTTAAAGGGGTATAAAGACCCCATTTCTAATGAGTAGAAAAAAACAATGATCAGTTCTTATTCAGGACGCCCCACACTATATACACACCAAATATGAAAAAAATTTACTGCAGCATTTTTGAGATATTGGACATTATTACATTTTAAAGGGGTATAAAGACCCCATTTCTAATAAGTAGAAAAAAAAAACAACCACCAGGTCTTATTCAAGACGTCCCATACTATATACACACCAAATATGAAACAATTTTACTGCAGCATTTTTGAGATATTGGACATTATTACATTTTAAACGGGTATAAAGACCCCATTTCTAATAAGTAGAAAAATACAATGATCAGTTATTATTCAGGACGTCCCGTACTATATAAACACCACATATGAAACAATTTTACTGCAGCATTTTTGAGATATTGGACATTATTACACTTTAAAGGGGTATAAAGACCCCATTTCTAATAAGTAGAAAAAAACAATAATAAGTTCTTATTCCGGACGTCCCATACTATATACACACCACATATGAAACAATTTTACTGCAGCATTTTTGAGATATTGGACATTATTAAACTTTAAAGGGGTATAAAGACCCGATTTCTAATAAGTAGAAAAAAACAACCACCAGTTCTTATTCAGGACGCCCGACACTATATACACACCAAATATGAAAAAATTTTACAGCAGCATTTTTGAGATATTGGACATTATTACATTTTAAAGGGGTATAAAGACCCCATTTCTAATAAGTAGAAAAAAAAACAACCAACAGGTCTTATTCAGGACGTCCCATACTATATACACACCAAATATGAAACAATTTTACTGCAGCATTTTTGAGATATGGGGCATTATTACACTTTAAAGGGGTATAAAGTCCCCATTTCTAATAAGTAGAAAAAAACAACCAGCAGTTCTTATTCAGGACGTCCCATATTATATACACACCAAATATGAAACAATTTTACTGCAGCATTTTTGAGATATTGGACATTATTACATTTTAAAGGGGTATAAAGACCCCATTTCTAATAAGTAGAAAAATACAATGATCAGTTATTATTCAGGACGCCCCATACTACAGTATATAAACACCAAGTATGAAACAATTTTACTGCAGCATTTTTGAGATATGGGGCATTATTAGATTTTAAAGGGGTATAAAGACCCCATTTCTAATAAGTAGAAAAAAACAACCAGCAGTTCTTATTCAGGACGTCCCATACTATATACACACCACATATGAAACAATTTTACTGCAGCATTTTTGAGATATTGGACATTATTACATTTTAAAGGGGTATAAAGTCCCCATTTCTAATAAGTAGAAAAAAACAACCAGCAGTTCTTATTCAGGACGTCCCATATTATATACACACCAAATATGAAACAATTTTACTGCAGCATTTTTGAGATATAGGACATTATTACATTTTAAAGGGGTATAAAGACCCCATTTCTAATAAGTAGAAAAATACAATGATCAGTTATTATTCAGGACGCCCCATACTATATACACATCAAATATGAAACAATTTTACTGCAGCATTTTTGAGATATGGGGCATTATTACACTTTAAATGGCTATAAAGTCCCCATTTCTAATAAGTAGAAAAAAACAACCACCAGTTCTTATTCAGGACGTCCCATACTATATACACACAGAATATGAAACAATTTTACTGCAGCATTTTTGAGATATCGGGCATTATTACATTTTAAAGGGGTATAAAGACTACATTTATAATGAGTAGAAAAAAAACAACCACCAGTTCTTCTTCAGGACGTGCCATACTATATACACACCGAATATGAAACAATTTTACTGCAGCATTTTTGAGATATTGGACATTATTACATTTTAAAGGGGTATAAAGACCCCATTTCTAATAAGTAGAAAAATACAATGATCAGTTATTAATCAGGACGCCCCATACTATATACACACCAAATATGAAACAATTTTACTGCAGCATTTTTGAGATATGGGGCATTATTACACTTTAAAGGGGTATGAAGTCCCCATTTCTAATAAGTAGAAAAAACCAACCACCAGGTCTTATTCAGGATGTCCCATAATATATACACACCAAATATGAAACAATTTTACTGCAGCATTTTTGAGATATGGGGCATTATTACACTTTAAAGGGGTATAAAAACCCCATTTCTAATAAGTAGAAAAATACAATGATCAGTTATTAATCAGGACGCCCCATACTATATACACACCAAATATGAAACAATTTTACTGCAGCATTTTTGAGATATGGGGCATTATTACACTTTAAAGGGGTATAAAGTCCCCATTTCTAATAAGTAGAAAAAAACAACCACCAGTTCTTATTCAGGATGTCCCATACTATATACACACCAAATATGAAACAATTTTACTGCAGCATTTTTGAGATATGGGGCATTATTACACTTTAAAGGGGTATAAAGACCCCATTTCTAATAAGTAGAAAAATACAATGATCAGTTATTAATCAGGACGCCCCATACTATATACACACCAAATATGAAACAATTCTACTGCAGCATTTTTGAGATATGGGGCATTATTACAATTTAAAGGGGTATAAAGTCCCCATTTCTAATAAGTAGAAAAAAAACAACCACCAGTTCTTATTCAGGATGTCCCATACTTTATACACACCAAATATGAAACTATTTTACTGCAGCATTTTTGAGATATGGGGCATTATTACATTTTAAATGGGTATAAAGTCCCCATTTCTAATAAGTAGAAAAAAACAACCACCAGTTCTTATTCAGGACGTCCCATACTATATACACACCACATATGAAACAATTTTACTGCAGCATTTTTGAGATATTGGACATTATTACACTTTAAAGGCGTATAAAGACCCCATTTCTAATAAGTAGAAAAAAACAATGATCAGTTCTTATTCAGGACGCCCCATACTATATACACACCACATATGAAACTATTTTACTGCAGCATTTTTGAGATATTGGACATTATTACATGTTAAAGGGGTATAAAGACCCCATTTCTAATAAGTAGAAAAAAACAACCACCAGTTCTTATTCAGGACGTCCCATACTATATACACACCAAACATGAAACAATTTTACTGCAGCATTTTTGAGATATGGGGCATTATTTCACTTTAAAGGGGTATAAAGTCCACATTTCTAATAAGTAGAAAAAAACAATGATCAGTACTTATTCAGGATGTCCTATACTATATACACACCACATATGAAACTATTTTACTGCAGCATTTTTGAGATATGGGGCATTATTACATTTTAGAGGGGTATAAAGAAGCGCGATCCCCGCACCCTGTCCGATCGCGCATCGCAAGTTCATACCAGCGGTCTGGTTATACCAGGGGTCGGTGCAAAAATTCGTGGTTATCCCAGGGGTCCGGCCTTTCAGCGGACCGTACTGAGATGCTTAGTCCATGTAGGGGTGCTTAAGTGTGGGTGCTGGTGGGCGAGGTCCTGGGGGATGGGGGTTTGAGCCCCGGGGATAGGCCGGTTCCAGGGGACGAGTAGAGAGGCCTGTGTGGCGGGCGGTGAGTGGCACTATTTCCCCCTTGGGTTTGAGCCGGCGTATCTCCGTGGCTATCGGGGCTAGAGGGCTGGGGCATGGCCCGTCGGCTGCGTCTCGCTCGTAGGGTGAAGAGGTGCACCGGAGGTGGGGTGCTGGGGCGGGCGGCTAAGGCTCGATGGAGTGCTAGTGGTTTTAGGGCTCGGGCTGTCCGGGTCTCAGGGCGATCAGGGTTAGGGGCTGGGGGTTAGTGTAAAGGATTTACGGTGAGGTAAAAAAATACAATAAAATAGAAGTAATAAAGGACCAGACCTCCAGGGGGCGTGCGGGTGAGGGTGACTAGCGTGGACGACCTGGGTGCCTGGGGCCGGCTAGGATCCATTTCCTCCAGGCGGATTCAGACCTCCAGGGGTGTGATCGCGGAAAACGGCAGAGCGTGGCGACGAGAGTGCCTCTGGTCGGCCTGAGGCCCAATTCCTCCAGCAGGATTTGGCCGGTCAAAATTTTTCTAAGTCCCAACTTTTTACCCCGTGGTGGCAGATCCAGGCCTATCGCTTTCCGGCTTGTGCCCGACCTCGAGGCCCCTTCCTGGGCATGGGTCCCGCCTCACCCGCGGTGTGGAGGTACCGCCATGCCGTAGGGTGTCCAGAAGGGTATGGTCAGAATTTCATGAGTAGCAATTGCAGGGGTCCAAGCACCCAGGGCTCTGGTAAACGGACCCCCTACCCCTGAACGGCTTCCGGGCCGCCCAGGAAGGTACGGGAGCGGGCTTTAAAGCCCCTTTTTCATGGTTTTCGGTAATTTTTTTTTTTTTTCCCTTTTTTCCAAATTTTCCCCTCCACCTTTGCGGGTTCACCTGTCATACCGGGGGTGAAAAGCGTCGAGTCTCTTCCGCCGCCCCCCGCCTGGTGCCTCATCACAGGGAGTCGTAGACGGCCATCTCACTCACTCAGCAGGTCCGAGAACGGTCCCGGACGGGCCGCGCAGCCCCTTTTCCTTTCCACCGCATCCGATCGCGACAGCGCCGGTCGGGGAGGTTAGTTGGGGGGAGGCCACGCGTCCTTCCGCGGAGGAAAGATCACAGTTTTCCCCCGGTTACAGCTCACGCCACACGGAAACGAAGCAAAGCGCGCGCAGCTGTGCCTCGGGAGGAAACCCCCTTCGCCGGGGGCGCCCTCCCACCCCACAACACAC
>CM060106.1:11695512-11815512 GCA_030522415.1 Channallabes apus
TGTTTTTTTCTACTTATTAGACATGGGGTCTTTATACCCCTTTAAAGTGTAATAATGTACAATATCTCAAAAATGCTGCAGTAAAATAGTTTCATATGTGGTGTGTATATAGTATGGGACGTCCTGAATAAGAACTGATCATTGTTTTTTTCTACTTATTAGAAATGGGGTCTTTATACCCCTTTAAAATGTAATAATGCCCCATATCTCAAAAATGCTGCAGTAAAATTGTTTCATATGTGGTGTGTATATAGTATGGGACGTCCTGAATAAGAACTTATCATTGTTTTTTTCTACTTATTAGAAATGGGGTCTTTATACCCCTTTAAAATGTAATAATGTCCAATATCTCAAAAATCCTGCAGTAAAATTGTTTCATATGTGGTGTGTATATAGTATGGGATGTCCTGAATAAGAACTGATCATTGTTTTTTTCTACTTATTAAAAATTGGGTCTTTATACCCCTTTAAAGTGTAATAATGTACAATATCTCAAAAATGCTGCAGTAAAATTGTTTCATATTTGGTGTGTATATAGTATGGGGTGTCCTGAATAAGAACTGATCATTGTTTTTTTCTACTTATTAGAAATGGGGTCTTCATACCCCTTTAAAATGTAATAATGCCCCATATCTCAAAAATGCTGCAGTAAAATAGTTTCATATGTGGTGTGTATATAGTATGGGATGTCCTGAATAAGAACTGATCATTGTTTTTTTCTACTTATTAGAAATGGGGTCTTTATACCCCTTTAAAATGTAATAATGCCCCATATCTCAAAAATGCTGCAGTAAAATAGTTTCATATGTGGTGTGTATATAGTATGGGACATCCTGAATAAGAACTGATCATTGTTTTTTTCTACTTATTAGAAATGGGGTCTTTATACCCCTTTAAAATGTAATAATGCCCCATATCTCAAAAATGCTGCAGTAAGATAGTTTCATATGTGGTGTGTATATAGTATGGGACGTCCTGAATAAGAACTTATCATTGTTTTTTTCTACTTATTAGAAATGGGGTCTTTATACCCCTTTAAAATGTAATAATGCCCCATATCTCAAAAATGCTGCAGTAAAATTGTTTCATATTTGGTGTGTATATAGTATGGGACGTCCTGAATAAGAACTTATCATTGTTTTTTTTCTACTTATTAGAAATGGGGTCTTTATACCCCTTTAATATGTAATAATGCCCCATATCTCAAAAATGCTACAGTAAAATAGTTTCATATGTGGTGTGTATATAGTATGGGACGTCCTGAATAAGAACTTATCATTGTTTTTTTCTACTTATTAGAAATGGGGTCTTTATACCCCTTTAAAGTGTAATAATGTCCAATATCTCAAAAATGCTGCAGTAAAATTGTTTCATATTTGGTGTGTATATAGTATGGGACGTCCTGAATAAGAACTTATCATTGTTTTTTTCTACTTATTAGAAATGGGGTCTTTATACCCCTTTAAAATGTAATAATGTCCAATATCTCAAAAATGCTGCAGTAAAATTGTTTCATATTTGGTGTGTATATAGTATGGGACATCCTGAATAAGAACTGATCATTGCTTTTTTCTACTTATTAGAAATGGGGTCTTTATACCCCTTTAAAATGTAATAATGCCCCATATCTCAAAAATGCTGCAGTAAAATAGTTTCATATGTGGTGTGTATATAGTATGGGACGTCCTGAATAAGAACTGATCATTGTTTTTTTCTACTTATTAAAAATTGGGTCTTTATACCCCTTTAAAGTGTAATAATGTACAATATCTCAAAAATGCTGCAGTAAAATTGTTTCATATTTGGTGTGTATATAGTATGGGGTGTCCTGAATAAGAACTGATCATTGTTTTTTTCTACTTATTAGAAATGGGGTCTTCATACCCCTTTAAAATGTAATAATGCCCCATATCTCAAAAATGCTGCAGTAAAATAGTTTCATATGTGGTGTGTATATAGTATGGGATGTCCTGAATAAGAACTGATCATTGTTTTTTTCTACTTATTAGAAATGGGGTCTTTATACCCCTTTAAAATGTAATAATGCCCCATATCTCAAAAATGCTGCAGTAAAATAGTTTCATATGTGGTGTGTATATAGTATGGGACATCCTGAATAAGAACTGATCATTGTTTTTTTCTACTTATTAGAAATGGGGTCTTTATACCCCTTTAAAATGTAATAATGCCCCATATCTCAAAAATGCTGCAGTAAGATAGTTTCATATTTGGTGTGTATATAGTATGGGGTGTCCTGAATAAGAACTGATCATTGTTTTTTTCTACTTATTAGAAATGGGGTCTTCATACCCCTTTAAAATGTAATAATGCCCCATATCTCAAAAATGCTGCAGTAAAATAGTTTCATATGTGGTGTGTATATAGTATGGGATGTCCTGAATAAGAACTGATCATTGTTTTTTTCTACTTATTAGAAATGGGGTCTTTATACCCCTTTAAAATGTAATAATGCCCCATATCTCAAAAATGCTGCAGTAAAATAGTTTCATATGTGGTGTGTATATAGTATGGGACATCCTGAATAAGAACTGATCATTGTTTTTTTCTACTTATTAGAAATGGGGTCTTTATACCCCTTTAAAATGTAATAATGCCCCATATCTCAAAAATGCTGCAGTAAGATAGTTTCATATGTGGTGTGTATATAGTATGGGACGTCCTGAATAAGAACTTATCATTGTTTTTTTCTACTTATTAGAAATGGGGTCTTTATACCCCTTTAAAATGTAATAATGCCCCATATCTCAAAAATGCTGCAGTAAAATTGTTTCATATTTGGTGTGTATATAGTATGGGACGTCCTGAATAAGAACTTATCATTGTTTTTTTTCTACTTATTAGAAATGGGGTCTTTATACCCCTTTAATATGTAATAATGCCCCATATCTCAAAAATGCTACAGTAAAATAGTTTCATATGTGGTGTGTATATAGTATGGGACGTCCTGAATAAGAACTTATCATTGTTTTTTTCTACTTATTAGAAATGGGGTCTTTATACCCCTTTAAAGTGTAATAATGTCCAATATCTCAAAAATGCTGCAGTAAAATTGTTTCATATTTGGTGTGTATATAGTATGGGACGTCCTGAATAAGAACTTATCATTGTTTTTTTCTACTTATTAGAAATGGGGTCTTTATACCCCTTTAAAATGTAATAATGTCCAATATCTCAAAAATGCTGCAGTAAAATTGTTTCATATTTGGTGTGTATATAGTATGGGACATCCTGAATAAGAACTGATCATTGCTTTTTTCTACTTATTAGAAATGGGGTCTTTATACCCCTTTAAAATGTAATAATGCCCCATATCTCAAAAATGCTGCAGTAAAATAGTTTCATATGTGGTGTGTATATAGTATGGGACGTCCTGAATAAGAACTGATCATTGTTTTTTTCTACTTATTAAAAATTGGGTCTTTATACCCCTTTAAAGTGTAATAATGTACAATATCTCAAAAATGCTGCAGTAAAATTGTTTCATATTTGGTGTGTATATAGTATGGGGTGTCCTGAATAAGAACTGATCATTGTTTTTTTCTACTTATTAGAAATGGGGTCTTCATACCCCTTTAAAATGTAATAATGCCCCATATCTCAAAAATGCTGCAGTAAAATAGTTTCATATGTGGTGTGTATATAGTATGGGATGTCCTGAATAAGAACTGATCATTGTTTTTTTCTACTTATTAGAAATGGGGTCTTTATACCCCTTTAAAATGTAATAATGCCCCATATCTCAAAAATGCTGCAGTAAAATAGTTTCATATGTGGTGTGTATATAGTATGGGACATCCTGAATAAGAACTGATCATTGTTTTTTTCTACTTATTAGAAATGGGGTCTTTATACCCCTTTAAAATGTAATAATGCCCCATATCTCAAAAATGCTGCAGTAAGATAGTTTCATATGTGGTGTGTATATAGTATGGGACATCCTGAATAAGAACTGATCATTGTTTTTTTCTACTTATTAGAAATGGGGTCTTTATACCCCTTTAATATGTAATAATGCCCCATATCTCAAAAATGCTACAGTAAAATAGTTTCATATGTGGTGTGTATATAGTATGGGACGTCCTGAATAAGAACTTATCATTGTTTTTTTCTACTTATTAGAAATGGGGTCTTTATACCCCTTTAAAGTGTAATAATGTCCAATATCTCAAAAATGCTGCAGTAAAATTGTTTCATATTTGGTGTGTATATAGTATGGGACGTCCTGAATAAGAACTTATCATTGTTTTTTTCTACTTATTAGAAATGGGGTCTTTATACCCCTTTAAAATGTAATAATGTCCAATATCTCAAAAATGCTGCAGTAAAATTGTTTCATATTTGGTGTGTATATAGTATGGGACATCCTGAATAAGAACTGATCATTGCTTTTTTCTACTTATTAGAAATAGGGTCTTTATACCCCTTTAAAATGTAATAATGCCCCATATCTCAAAAATGCTGCAGTAAAATAGTTTCCTATGTGGTGTGTATATAGTATGGGACGTCCTGAATAAGAACTGATCATTGTTTTTTGTCTACTTATTAGAAATGGGGTCTTCATACCCCTTTAAAATGTAATAATGCCCCATATCTCAAAAATGCTGCAGTAAAATAGTTTCATATGTGGTGTGTATATAGTATGGGATGTCCTGAATAAGAACTGATCATTGTTTTTTTCTACTTATTAGAAATGGGGTCTTTATACCCCTTTAAAATGTAATAATGCCCCATATCTCAAAAATGCTGCAGTAAAATAGTTTCATATGTGGTGTGTATATAGTATGGGACATCCTGAATAAGAACTGATCATTGTTTTTTTCTACTTATTAGAAATGGGGTCTTTATACCCCTTTAAAATGTAATAATGCCCCATATCTCAAAAATGCTGCAGTAAGATAGTTTCATATGTGGTGTGTATATAGTATGGGACGTCCTGAATAAGAACTTATCATTGTTTTTTTCTACTTATTAGAAATGGGGTCTTTATACCCCTTTAAAGTGTAATAATGTCCAATATCTCAAAAATGCTGCAGTAAAATTGTTTCATATTTGGTGTGTATATAGTATGGGACATCCTGAATAAGAACTGATCATTGTTTTTTTCTACTTATTAGAAATGGGGTCTTTATACCCCTTTAATATGTAATAATGCCCCATATCTCAAAAATGCTACAGTAAAATAGTTTCATATGTGGTGTGTATATAGTATGGGACGTCCTGAATAAGAACTTATCATTGTTTTTTTCTACTTATTAGAAATGGGGTCTTTATACCCCTTTAAAGTGTAATAATGTCCAATATCTCAAAAATGCTGCAGTAAAATTGTTTCATATTTGGTGTGTATATAGTATGGGACGTCCTGAATAAGAACTTATCATTGTTTTTTTCTACTTATTAGAAATGGGGTCTTTATACCCCTTTAAAATGTAATAATGTCCAATATCTCAAAAATGCTGCAGTAAAATTGTTTCATATTTGGTGTGTATATAGTATGGGACATCCTGAATAAGAACTGATCATTGCTTTTTTCTACTTATTAGAAATGGGGTCTTTATACCCCTTTAAAATGTAATAATGCCCCATATCTCAAAAATGCTGCAGTAAAATAGTTTCCTATGTGGTGTGTATATAGTATGGGACGTCCTGAATAAGAACTGATCATTGTTTTTTTTCTACTTATTAGAAATGGGGTCTTTATACCCCTCTAAAGTTCAGTCATATCTTATATCTCAAACAAGTTTTTTTTTTTAATCATATAATGTGTGTACATTATATGGGATAAAAACTGACCATGGCGTTTTATACTTACTAGAATTTATTTTTTCATAGGTCTCTGAAGTGAAATAAAGGCATTTTATTTAACTTTTTTTTCCCCATTGTGAACATTTGTTTATTTGCCCTCTCTTCCAAAGCAGACGTTAATCCTCATTATAGAAAACATTCATTGAAGAATAACTGCTACTTTTGAACAGTAAAACTAAATAAAAATCAATTCTGGTATTTAGAAAGACTAAATACATTATTTTGTCTGTTTTCTACGAATTCTGCTGTAACTTATCTACAGTACATAAAACAATCATTTGAATGGTGAATATTTAAGAAAAATATTGTAACAGACAACCGTCAAAGTCACCAATAAATAACACGGATATTAAAGCAGAAATGCAAATAAATAAGCAAGTAAAAATTGACGAGCATTTTGTATTATCTCTCAGTCCTGGGCGTCTAAATGAAAAGCGCTCTGAAAGCGCGTTGTCTCTGTGTCGTTCCTGAAACTACCGTAATCACTGTAATATGTGCGCACACTAAAATCAATCGCGGCTGGCTTGACCGTGTTTTTCTGAACCGCGGCTGGCTTTACCGCAGTAACTATCTGGCACCTGCTTAAATTTCTGGTTCCTCGCTTCCGAGCAGAAGGATGCAGTAACTTTCGTTTCCGGTGTCACGCGCTAAAATGCCCCCTGCCACAAACTGCCTCCCCTTATCTCATAATTATGAGTTAGTAAGTCATAATTATGAGTTAGTAAGTCATAATTATGAGATCAGGATGTCATAATTATGAGATATTAAGTAATAATTATGAGATAGTAAGTCCCGTGATTTTTTTTATTGTGTGAATGCAATGCGCTTCCGTACAGAACAGCTGAGCTTCATGTCGTAAAATAATAACTGACTGTTAGTGTTATTTATTTACCTCATGTCATTTGTGTAATTTCATAGTTTTAACATGTCCAGTCTTGTCCAGTTCTAGAATGTAGAGAAAAAAAATCAGAGAGAAAAAGAACGTTTATTTAGTAGTCAAAACTTTTCTCTGGTACTGGATATCTGTGTAAATAAAAGAGAGGTTTTGTCTGTGCATTGGGTCAGAACTCAATGTTTCAATGATATGTTTCATACGAGTGATGGGTCGTTTATGAATTATTGGTCAATTTTGAACGAGTCTTTAACATGAAGTAGAGAGTGATTCGTTCATCGATTTTCATCCCTAATTTAGTCATGTCCAATTCCTTCCTGTCACTAGGGGGCTCCCACATTAAGGCTACTACTACCACTCAGCCAGGAGGGCCGAAGACTATCACGTGTTTCCTCCGAACCACATGACACCAACCGACCTCTCGCTCACGGTGTAAAACACTCGGAGGACAGTGCCATCTGCTCCCTCCGTGTGCACGAGCTCACAGACGCCCCGAATGGCGTAGAGCCGTGATTAATCTGGGAGCACTAAGGACAATTTAGCTCTCTCGAGACCTCCGGCTGTGAGAGGTTACAGCATTACCCGGGAACCGAACCAGCGATCTCCGGACAGAAACGAGCGGCGAGCACTTTACCTTTCACTTTTTTCTACTGGGCAAATCATCACAAAACCTTTATAGGTTATGTACAGGAAACAGAATTGAGCGATTCTTTCTCAATGACTCTTTTACTCCGAGTTGTTCATTCTTTTGTCACGTGACTCCCATAGACGCTATGCAGTGGAATAGATTCAAAAGAACGAGCAACTCAGACTATAAGATACAATGGTGGAAGATGGTGAGCTACTCATTCTGTTTATTATAATATGTCCTTAGCTGCATTGTAATATTTTCATCACTGGAACTATAGACAGAATGTGTGTATGTAGACATGTCTGTTTATTGAAAATGAAAGAACTAAATGAACTAAACGACTCAAAAAATGATTTGTTAATTTTAATGAACGAGATTCGAAGACCCGAGTCACTAAAATGATTCTAATTTCCCATCACTATTTCATACATTGGAGGACCAGAAATGTTTCTGTCTGTCTCTCTGTCTGTCACTGCGTCACACAAAACTGCCCAAACTGTCAGCACCCCATGACTTAAGCCTAACTAAGTATTTTTAACAAGCACTTACAGTTAAAACCAGATATTTACATACACTTCAGAAAAAAACACAAAACTCTTTTTTCTTTACTGTCAAACATTAAATGAAAGTAAACTTTTTCTGTTTTAGGAAAATAAATACTAATATTTTTTGCATTTGTTAAATATCAGAATCGAGTGAGGGAGAATTTTTACGTTTTTTATTCATCACTTTCATCAAAGTATACATACACTAAGTTTACTGTGTCTTTTAATAAAAAGAAAACTCAAGATGATTCCATTCTGAGCTTAAATAGCTTCTGGTAGATTAATTGATTCCATTTGAGTTAATTAGTGGCACATCTGTGGATGTCTATAAAGGCAGACCTCAAACACGGAGGAGCCTCTTTCTGTGAAGTTGGCGCTAACAGTGTTAACGGCGACACATCTGTCGGTCAGGATTTGGATATTGTTTGTTTTACTATGTGGAATTTTTGGAAATGTCTTAGGACTACTTGTGTATGATCGCCAGTCACTTCTTAGCATCAAAGCATCTTATGAACTATTTCTGAAACAAGTTGCTAGAGGACAAGAGTATAGTTTCCCTCCTCCACCTTTTGAATCAGCTGTTCTGGCTTATTTGCGCCGCATCCATTATGCCATATCTTGGAAAAAGCACCCGAGAAAACGCGGAAAGCAAGCGGTGAGCGTGTCAGACTACACTCATCGTTGGATCCTACCTACCTATTGTCCCTGGAGGCCTCGATCTGTTTCCTCCGGTCGGCCTTCCCAAGCGGCCTCGAATCCGCGGACGTGGCGTGGATCTTACTAACCTCCGCTCCCTGGCTCATGCATGTCCTTCAGGCATTCAGGAGCGTGCCATTCAGATGGCTTTATTCAATGCTAGATCACTAGCAAACAAGACTTTCATACTGAATGAATTCTACAGATCGAGGCAGTTAGACTTTCTGTTTTTGACAGAGACGTGGCTTCAATGTGGTGAGTCTGTAGCCTTTTCTGAACTTCTTCCTCCAGACTGCACATTCTTTAGTTCTTCCCGGACCTCAGGTAGAGGTGGGGGCTTGGCCACAGTTTTCAATTCTTGCTTTCGCTGTCGACAATCATTCTAACCGAATTCAGTCTTCAGTTTTGAACTTCAGCTCTTTGAGCTGTACCTGGATACTCCTGTCCTGTGTGCTTGTTTATCGTCCTCCCAAATTTAATAAAGATTTTATTCAAGAGTTTTATGATTTTATGGCGGGCATTGCTCTTAAATTTGTTCGCTTTTTAATTGTTGGTCATTTTCATATAAATTTTTTGCTGTGACTCTAAACCCTTGGTCGAGGATTTTTTGAATATCATTGACTCTTTTAATTTGGTGCAGTGGGTCACTGCCCCTACCTATGAAAAGGGACATATACTGGACTTGGTGTTGTCACAGGGCTTAGATGTGCGTATCACGGAAATATCTAACGTCTGCATTTCCGATCACTTTCCTGTGCATTTAACGCTACACTCTCCGGTGGATAACCAGCGTGCTCCAGCGTGTAGAAGATGGATTCTCAGCGCCCTCACGGTTTCCCAGTTCTCTGATGCTTTTAATAACTCTGGACTGATCAACTTTGGTTGTGAAAGTGCTGAGGTCTTGGCTGAACGTTTTAATTCCACCTGTGTTGATATACTGGACTCCATTGCTCCTCTTGTGCCCGCATGCTCTAAACCGATGGCCGAGCCTTGGTTGAACGAGCACACGCGTGCTCTCAGACGCGAATGTAGACGCACTGAGAGGAGATGGAAAAAGGACAGGTTGCATGCGTCTTTACAAATATTAAGAGAGTGTTTATATACCTACCAACATGCTGTGAAGACCGCTAAAACACAGTTTATGTCTAACATCGTGTCTGATAATAGCCACAGGCCCAAAGTTCTTTTTAATGTATTTAATCGTACTATTCATCCATGTGATTCTGCTGGTGCTGTGCCCTCACCTATGTGTGAACAATTCTTGGCATTTTTTATAGATAAGGTTTTATTAATTAGGTCCTCTGTCTCCTTAACTTCTGCTGTAGACCCTAGTGCACTTCAAGTGTGCACAGCTGTCCTTCAGCAGTTTGAGCCTGTTTCTCTGAGGGAACTTACAGTAAGACCCTCTTATTGCCCACTGGACTGTCTTCCACCCAGCTTGTTTAAAAACACTTTTAACACTATTGGGCCCTATATTTTAAAATGAATTAATGCTTCCATTGCTACAGATTTTGTTCCATCCTGTTTTAAACAGGCCGCAGTGCTACCACTTATTAAAAAACATAATCTAGACCCGACAGTCTCGAAACTGCCTTTTCTCTCAAAAATTTTAGAGAAAGTTGTCTATACACAGTTGCAGGCTTATCTTGATATTAATGACATTTCTGAAAAATTTCAATATTGTTTTAAATCACAGCACAGCACTAAGACTGCACTTTTAAGAGTTTTTAACGATCTCCTTTTAACTACAGATTCTGGCAATTCTGCCGCCCTCTTATTGTTAGACCTAACAGCAGCTTTTGATACGGTTGACCAGAATATACTTTTATCTCGCTTAGAACTGTGTGTTGGCCTTAAGGGCACTGCTCTTCAGTGGTTTCATTCATACCTTTACCAAAGATAATTTTTTGTCAATATGGGCCCCTACAATTCTGAAGCAGCCCATCTTAATTGTGTTGTGCCACAAGGTTCTATCCTTGGCCCAGCTCTTTTTGGCCTTTATCTCTTGCCCTTGGGATCAATCTTTTCCAAGTTCAATATTACTTTTCATTGTTTTGCTGATGACATACAAATTTATTTGCCGTTAAGATCAGGTACAGGATCTTTTAGCAACCTAATGGACTGCCTTACTGAAATTAAACAGTGGATGTCCATTAATTTTCGTAAGTTAAATGAAAAGAAAACTGAAATAGTAATTTTTGGTGATCCTGCGGTTTCAAATGGAGTGGATAGTGCCTTGGGCACATTATCCTTGTATTGCAAATCGCATGTCAAAAACCTGGGAGTGTACATAAGCAAGTTAGTGCAGTTGTCCAGTCAAGTTTCTTTCAACTTAGACAGTTAGCCAAGGTAAAGCCATACCTTCCAGCTCACGTTTTTGAACAGGTTATTAACCTCTTTGTTACCTGTCGACTGGACTACTGCAACTGCCTTTATTACGGCCTTGACCAGTTGTCATTACAGCGTCTCCAACACGTTCAAAATGCAGCTGCTCGGTTGCTGACTGGTACCAAGCGGCGAGAGCATATAACTCCGGTGCTTGCCTCTTTTCATTGGCTTCCTGTTGCATACAGGATCCAATTTAAAGTCCTACTCCTTGTATTTAAATCTTTGAATGGTCTAGCTCCTTCTTATCTTTCTGAGCTGTTGTCTATGCATACTCCAGGCAGAACCATGAAATCCAGCACTCAGCTCATTTTAACCACTCCAAGAACAAAGTTAAAAACAAGGAGTAAGACATTTTTTTTCAAAACCACCATAAAAAAGCGAGACTACAGTTTGGACATGGGGACAAAAATCTTAATGTTCTGTGGTCTGACGAAGCAAAAATTGAACTGTGCGGCCATAATGATATACAGTATACTTGGAGGAAAAAGAGGCGAAGCTTTAAAGCCTCAGAACACCATCCCAACTGTGAAGTATGAGGGTTGTAGTATAATGTTGTGCGGCTGCTTTGCTGCAGAAGGGACTGGTGAACTTCACAAAATAGATGGCATCATGAGAAAAGAAAATTATGTGGATATATTGAAGCAACATCTGAAGACATCAGCCAGGAAGTTAAAGCTTGGGTGCAAATGGTTCTTCCAAATGGACAATGACCCCAAGCATGACTCCAAATTAGTTACAAAGTGGACTAACCCAAGGACAACAAATTATTGGAGAGGCAATCACTAAGCCCTGATCTCAATCCCGTAGGAGATTTGTGGACGGTCCTACTAACCTGACCCAGTAACACCAGTTCTGTCGAGAGGAGTGGGCCAAAATTCACTCCAAGCTTTTTTGTAGAAAGCTTGTGGAAGGATACCTGAAACGTCTGACTCAAATGAAACCCAATTCTACCAAATACTAAGGAAGTGTATGTAAATTTTTGACTGATGAAGGTAATAAAAATTTTTTTTCCATAAAATTCTCCCTAGCTTGATTCTGACATTTAACAAATGCAAAAAATATGTTAATATTTATTGATCTAAACCAGAAAAAGGTTCCAGTGATTTAATGTTTGATGCTAAAGAAAAAAAGGGTTTTTGCTTTTTTTCCTGAAGTGTATGGAAATATTTGGTTTCAACTGTATATTATTTAATATCCACTTGTTGAAACAGCATTAGAATGTCATTACACCATGGGAGTTGCTGAAGTGTTTTAGTCCCGTCCCCCACAAACACACACTACATTAGTTCATTCCGTGTGACAAAAGCAGAAAGTTATTCACTGCAGTTTGATTGAGGAACCGGAGACGTACAGTACATCTACAGTTATGAAGCGAAGTGGTACAGAAAAATGGAAAAAACAGGAGGAGAACAGACAAGGGCTGTGCAGCAGATAATCACAGGTCACCTCAACAGTGTCATGAGAGAGGCTGTCTGCACGTTTTATTCTCTCCATTGAGCTCAAAGTCAGAAAATCACTGGATATTGAGTCAGTAATTTTCAAACAGTTTTTTGAAGCCAAAGCTTGCAAGGCCAGATTTTAGTGTCTTGACCTACACTATTCACCCCAGTGCACAATAAAACCAATTACTTAAAATATTTATTAATTAACATAATTTGCATATTACTCATCAAACACCATAATATTCATATGTTTTTCCCACCCACTAAATCTCATTGTGAGGGTTGCCCACTAGAGGGCAGTGTTTTTAGTTTGTAGTTTTTGTTCCTAGACTCAGTTTCCCAGAAGCCTCCTCGGTCAGGTGACGTGGATGCTCACCTGAACTGAGGAGGCTCATTAGCACTTTTAAAAATACCTGTTTGTTCTGGGAAACTGGGTCGAGCATTAATTTCTGTTATGTGGGTTTTGTTTTGTTCTGTTCTACAGTGGTTACAAAATTGGAATGGCGATCTCGCCGCGTATACCGCCGTTTAAAGGCAACAGCGGCCAAAATAAATCAGTTGCATTTCAAAGTCATTCGTAAAATGGCCGCCAGGTGGCGCAAAGTGACATTTTCATTCATTGCAGTAAATACAACAGTGATGGTAATTTCCACAACAAACATGAAAAATCTGAACCAGAGCTATTAATGTGTACTGTACAATAATGAGTAAAAAAAATTATAGTAGATTTATTAACTGAAATAAATGACCATATTTTTCAAGAGAATTTTCAAGCCCCACTCATCAAACAAAATTATAACGGAATCGGCCAAGTTTACTATTTATTTAAATATAAATTTCTAAACCAATAAGATCAAATAACACCAAGTTATTATTATAACAGGCTTACTTCGTCACTTATCAAAGAAGTACACTTGCTTTCAAAGAAGTCGAGTGGCTTATTAAGGTCTCTGGTGTGCATTGTCTCTAAGTGGCCGCTTGGTGTAGCGGATAGAACACTCAGCCAGTGATCTACACAGCGCCGGTTTGAATCTCGAGTGATGTTTTAAAATTGTTTTATTTTAAAACTAAATAAAATGTTTTAAGTGCGCTTAAGGTAGAGTCTTATAAAGGCTATGTAGACTTATATAGTTTTGTTATATATTTTTTGCACATTAATCTGAGTCCTCATCTGTTAGATCTGTTTAGTTTTTTTTTCCTGCCGGGACGAATGCGCAGTTCCATCCCTTTCCCGCCTATTCAGGGAGCCTACGGAGTGAGCGATTAACCATAGTCGAATCGATTGGTGTGCGTCCAACTCACGTTACTCGTGTGCTATTCATGCCGGCTGGTGATAATTAACGTTAATATGATCTCGAGCTTGCTCACGATGCTTAACATCTATAAAATAGCAACCCAGATAGCAGAACAACATTGAATCATCGTTGAATCAACATTAAAGCATCAACCAACTTGTTATTGAATCAATGTTGAAATTTCAATGTTAAACGTTGATTTTTCATCAGGTTTGCACCTTGAAATAATGTTATTTCAATGATGAAAAATAGATCAAGATGGGCATAAAATCAATGTTTGTTCAACGTAAATTCAATCACTTATTTTACATTGAATCAACATTGAAGCAATTATAGTTTAATCTTGCTTTATGAACAGCAAGATTCTATGACAGTAAATCATGTCCGTTTTGATTTATTTCTTTAAATCAGAGACCATGTAGGGCTGAAAAGCTTTTTTTTTTTTTTTTTTTTTTAAACAAAAAGTCAGTAACTCAACATCCTTCAGTTTACATGTAAACATTTATTTATTTATGCTCCATACCCATTTAAACAGGAAGTAACATCACAATTACAATAAAACAACTATATAATAAAACACACTACAACTTACATACAAATTATTATAAACTGGATGACAATATGACTTTTTAGAAGAGAACTATTAGAAGAGATTGTTAATTCTGAATTCATAAAACAGAATCTAACTGCCAAGAGAAGAGACTGGAAAACCATAATATAAAAATGGCAGCCTGCCTCAGCAAAATTCAGTCAAATGCAAATAGAAACAACCAAGTCAGAAACACAACAGATGACTGAAACATTATTCGTAAGTTGAAATGTATTTACTCAGCAAAACAGATAATAAGACACAAGTCTGAACTTATGGTTTTCCACCACGAGCAATTCCCCCCAGCCGTTCTGGGGCATAACGAAGCCATTTCTGAACTGTTGAAGCAAAGAAACTCTGTGGCGTCCTTTTCTTCAGCTTTCAGCTGTTGTTGTAGTAGTGCATCTAAAGAATGAAAAACAAACAAAAGGTTAGAACTATACAATGCTCTAAAAACTTGGAGTGGTAGTTGTTTATGAATGACAGAAGGTGGGTCCTAAATTTTTGGAAATGTGACTTTTACAAATGTACAGATATGCAACATATGTTTTGAAATGTCCTACAATCTTCCATAGATACAATGCACACATTAGATTTTTTTTAATATACAGGTCCTTCTCAAACAATTTGCATATTGTGATAAAGTTCATTATTTTCTGTAATGTACTGATAAACATTAGACTTTCATATATTTTAGATTCATTACACACAACTGAAGTAGTTTCAAGCCTTTTATTGTTTTAATGTTGATTATTGTGGCATACAGCTCATGAAAACCCAAAATCCCTATCTCAAAAAATTAGCATATTTCATCCGACCAATAAAAGAAAAGTGTTTTTAATACAAAAATAGTCAACCTTCATATAATTATGTTCAGTTCTGCACTCAATACTTGCTCGGGAATCCTTTTGCAGATTCTTGTGTCTTGTGTCTCTCAACTTTCTCTTCACAATATCCCACAGATTCTCTATGGGGTTCAGGTCAGGAGAGTTGGCAGGCCAATTGAGCACAGTAATACCATGGTCAGTAAACCATTTACCAGTGGTGTTGGCACTGTGAGCAGGTGCCAGGTCGTGCTGAAAAATGAAATCTTCATCTCCATAAAGCTTTTCAGCAGATGGAAGCATGAAGTGCTCCAAAATCTCCTGATAGTTAGCTGCATTGACCCTGCCCTTGATAAAACACAGTGGACCAACACCAGCAGCTGACATGGCACCCCAGACCATCACTGACTGTGGGTACTTGACACTGGACTTCAGGCATTTTGGCATTTCCCTCTCCCCAGTCTTCCTCCAGACTCTGGCACCTTGATTTCCGAATGACATGCAAACTTTGCAACCTGTAGCCCATTTCCTGCACACGCCTGTACACGGTGGCTCTGGATGTTTCTACTCCAGACTCAGTCCACTGCTTCCGCAGGTCCCCCAAGGTCTGGAATTGGTCCTTCTCCACAATCTTCCTCAGGGCCTGGTCACCTCTTCTCGTTGTGCAGCGTTTTCTGCCACACTTTTTCCTTCCCACAGACTTCCCAGAGTGCTGTATCAAGGCACCTCAGTGGGAACAGCCTATTCGTTCAGAAATGTCTTTCTGTGTCTTACCCTCTTGCTTGAGGTTGTCAATGATGGCCTTCTGGACAGCAGTCAGGTCGGCAGTCTTACCCATGATTGCGGTTTTGAGTAATGAACCAGGCTGGGAGTTTTTAAAAGCCTCAGGAATCTTTTGTAGGTGTTTATAGATAATTAGTTGATTCAGATGATTAGGTTAATAGCTCGTTTAGAGAACCTTTTCATGATATGCTAATTTTTTGAGATAGGGATTTTGGGTTTTCATGAGCTGTATGCCACAATCATCAATATTAAAACAATAAAAGGCTTGAACTACTTCAGTTGTGTGTAATGAATCTAAAATATATGAAAGTCTAATGTTTATCAGTACATTACAGACAATAATGAACTTATCACAATATGCTAATTTTTTGAGAAGGACCTGTATGTGTTATTTCACAATCTGCAAATGTTGTCCTACAATGTACATATTCAATGCTATGAAAACAAATATACTTAATGTAACAATGTAGTCTTTTATGTGCAAAAAAAAAAAAAAAAAAAAAAAAAACCTGTAGGACCAAAAAAATAAATAAATAATAAAAGAAAATCAATCCGTGGCGACGGTTTTGCAATTTGTCCTCCGCACTCACAAATACTTAAACTGTTCCCTCAGTTTAACAAATCGTGGCCACGGATTAACAAACTGTATGCACAAATTTCCAATCCGTACGCTCAGATACCGTACTGTTTGCATATTTATTCTTAATATGAAGACTTATTTTGGTGATTTTATTATAAGCTTTTTACCCAGAGTTAGATGCATGCTGCACTGTTAATGTTATTATTAAATAACGCCTATTATTACATTGCATTTAGTTTGAGAGCAAAGTAATGACAACATAAACTGTACATTATTTGTTTTGTATTGCTTTTTACCTTCTCCTCAAACTCACACTGCATGATTTTCAAAGTCATCGGATCACTCTGTCTGGTGTGCAAGCTACAGCCAAACGCACACAAGAAGTGATAAGGAAACAACGCAAGATCATGCTGACATTGTGGTCTATAATTCCTCCCCGAACAAACAATAATTAAAAAGAGATGACGTCCTTGTTTAAGATCCCATATGGTCAAAACTGAAATTTCATGGCTTTTTTCATGGTAACTGAGGTCTAGGGGCTATGTAACTACCATATAAGTTTCAAAACAGTCAATCCACAGTAGAATGCACACAGCCTGCATAAAGTAGCTCTGCCTTTTCACGAGCTGCTGTGACGTCCAATCTACTCAGTCACCGCTTTCAGTCACCATCAACCACCATCCCACCCTTCTTTTGCCAAAACATCACGTCCATGCCATTGCTGAACAACAATAACATGAAAACAAGTCGAAAAAACGCTGTTCAGTCGATAGATGTCGAAACTACATCATTACACAGGCTTCCGAACAACATTAATATAAAAGACCAGTGGCACGTCAGCTTCAGCATCTTTCACACAGCCATTCCATTAAACTTTAAAAATTTACATTAAAAATTTTATTTAATTAATAGAAGTTAATTGATAAAGAAAATCTATTTATGACATTATTTTTGACAGCATTATGATTATTTATTAAAACTTCAGACAACAGTGCCACGAGGTTATTTGCAACACTATATGTTCTACAAAATAGAGGACTACACACCTTACAGCGCAATATAATGTGGCTTTAGAAGAGGAAAGGTAGGATTAAGAAGTGAGCAAGTGATGAATTAGTATTATAGGTCCCAAGCAGATACAGTAACAATAATGGGTGCCCTACCTTATGCAGTCTCCATTGATGGCTAATAAACATTGATACAAGTAGGTTATGGTTAAAGTTGTGAACTTATAAAGTCTTAAATGTTTTGTTTTCCCTTCTCAACGCATTATGCATTTACTCACCAATAATGGCTACCTTTTTAATTTGGTCAAGTCTCCAAGTCGAAGGTGCCCAGCAGCAGATTCCGTACCATGGCAGTAGCAGAGGTGGCAAGGCGGGCTGCTCTCCACACTTCTGCCTGGCAAAACACCCCAGAGCCCTTTATAACTTCAATCTGAAAAATTATTTCACATCACAATATTAATTTATTGGCAACTTTTAGAAACTTTTCATGTTTCATACTGATTCTTATGTTTAGCTTCCCAATAGTTAATAGGATTTTATGTATAAATGCAGATTAATGATAAACATAGTGCAGGGTAAAACTGCAACAGGAACAGTACAAAATAAAAACTGAAAAAAGACGGACATTCAGAGTAAAACAGTGCAAGATAAAAAAATAAAAAAAACTGTACAAAACATACATGCAGGGTAAGCATTGGTGGGAGCAATGTCCAAGCAGTGTAGAGAAATATTTCTGTACGACTTCATTGTTTTGTGCTGTGTAGTATAGTATTGTAATAGCTGATCAGAGTGATCAACTCCCCATGTGCTGGTTGTATGCAGTCACAGGACATGGAAATGTCTTTGTAGTCCATGTACCTTGTAATTTCACCCTCATCTTCACCGCGTCTACTGTATGGATGGATGGTAGAACAGGTAGATACTTCTCGTGTGTCCATCCACTTCACAAATACAAGAGGTCCATCTGAACGGAGCTTGCGTGTCCTGATGTGAGGGGCTGGTGAAGGCAAGGGTGATGCAGACACATTCCTAAAAACAAATAAATAAAAAAATGTTAACCTATACTGTTCAGAGTAAATGGATGTGCAATTAATATGGATGCACAATATATACAGTACAGAGATGACCAAAAATGTATCCACACTTCAACATGAAAAATATACACCTCTCTTCTGTAGGTCACATGACAGCATCAATGATGGTGATAGATAATACTACACACTGCTGCCATAATTCAATTTGAGTTTTAAAAAACACCATCCACTGGACATTACACACATATTGAACACATTCTAAACAATTACATCTTATCAGGTATTTGTAAATACACGCTAAACAAAAGGGATTATATACATTTACACCAAAGAAATATTCATAAGCATCACTTAGCTACATAAGGCAGTATTTTAGCCACCTGCAACTTGCTTGTTTGTGCTAAATAACATTACCGATAGCAGTGTTATAAGCTAACCAAAATGGAGCCAAATACACATTAGCAACCATAATCTAAAGCTATCCAAAACAAGGTGAATATAAACATCTGTAAACTCCATAAGGCATTAGCTTAGCCACCGGGAAATATCATGTTTGTGCTACATGAGGCAGCATGTTAGCATGATTTACCTAAACTATATAAATGGCATTGAAAGCCAATGTGTCACACAAGCTGACAAGAGCTAGCTGTAGTGAGGAAAATATTTACTAATATTAGTTTAATATTATCAGAATAAGAGTTATATAAGACTTAATAACTTACCCAGTGTAGCATGGGTCTATTCTCTGTTCAAAATGCTCCCGTTCGTCGTCGGAGTCACACAGTCTTCTTCTGAGGTAAATGTAAACTTTCCAGAACATTCTGAAGAGTTTCCTCGGATGTGTAAGCGCGTGCCATCTTCCAAAACGTGCTGAAAACTCACTGAATCGGAGTATTTTCAAACCTGTCTCTCTGTGTTCGTTTTTTCATGCCGGTGTCCGGGGGCGTGGTCTAGTATGTAAATTACCCGGACTGATTTCCGTGTGATTGGCGCGTGGGCGTGTCCTGCCTCGGGTCATTAGCATATAAGTGTGACAGAAATTCTGTGCCTCTCCTTGGTTTCATACGGATTACATAAACTGAGAATATTTGTTTTCAATGTGACTTGCATCATTTAAAAGTAGACACTTTAAGCTTTCTATAGATATATTTCTCATTTCAGTTAATTTTAGTGACGTGTTTCAAAAAGATTTTCACGGAGACTGAGGTTTCATATATGTGCATATATCCTCATATACTGCATGTGGCCAATTAGGATTAGTTTTTTGCATTTTTTTTGTTAGTTCTTAGTTATTGCCTTGATAATAGAAAATATGAGCTAGGCATCATGTATGACAGTTGCCAAAGTGAGATATGAGCTAAAATGACCAGATCCTGCCATAGGAGACATATCTTGTATGTACACATACAGTAGGGCTTATATGTGGATATAAAGAAGCAATACAGGAGACCTATATGGCCTGTATATGCACATATATGCACCTCAATGTTGCCTACATGTGGCATATATACGCATGTATGCAGCATATATACGCATATATGCAGCATATATATTATCATATATGTGCATATACAGTATACTGCATATAGGTTTCATATATGCGCATATATCCTCATATTTACATTTACATTTAGGCATTTGACAGACGCTCTTATCCAGAGCGACTTACATTTTTATCTCATTACACATCTGAGCAGTTGAGGGTTAAGGGCCTTGCTCAAGGGCCCAACAGTGGCAACTTGGTGGTTGTGGGGTTTGAACCTTAGTCCAATGCCTTAACCACTGAGCTACCCCTGGCCCCATATAGGTGCGGTTATATGCGCATATATACTGCATATAGGTTTCATATATGCGCATATATCCTCATATAGGTTCTTTCCATGTGGGGCACGCACACTGCTCTGGGTCAGACACAGACAACGGGAAACAGGAACTAAGGTCTCAAACAAATGCTTCCCAACAGAATACCGTAGGTCGCATCGCCAAAATTCTTTCACCGTGAGTGGCAGGAACTTCCAGACTACAACATATTGAATTCTCATGCCTGTAGAGTGTATTATAATGACGTGGCGACAGTGTAAAAACACCCTCCGATGTTAAATGCGAGCCGAAAATTGAGTACTTTTGAACGGCAACCAGGAATTAAGCTCTCAAGTGAGTAAACTAGACAGCAAGGTAAATACACAAAACTTACCGTCAAATTATTTTTTTTCCTCAATAACTATATATATATATATATATATATATATATATATATATATATATATATATATATATATATAATTATTATTATTATTATTTTTTTTTTAAGCACCGTGGCAAATCTCTTGTAGTCAATTTTTTAACCTGTTTTAAACACATACACACATGCATACACATTTTTATAGAAATGCACTTAGTTAATTTAATTTGCCTTACATTGTTGAATGAGGATGGGTTCCACAACCAAAAATCAACATTGATTCAATGTTTGTCTTTTCAACACTGAAAAGCATTGAATTATCAACATTGATTCAACATTATTTAGCATTGAAAAATCAACCTCAACCAAAATGATGATTCTGATGAAATTTCAACATTGAATCAATGTCACCTTGCTATCTGGGAAAGTATTGTGTATAGAGTGATAAAAAAACATGTTAGAAAACATCATTTCCTGCATTTTTTGATGATTTGATTGATGTTTAAAAATTTTTTATTTTAATTATAGCAAAATTAAAATAAAAAAAATTGTTGTATTTTGATTTTGCTTCAGCATACTATAGAAAAAACAGCAAACTCGCACGCAACCAGTTTGTATTCTTTAAATTTAGGGGAGTGACGGCTCGGTCTGCTGCTGCTGCTGTGTGTGTGTGTGTGTGTGTGTCACTATACTGATGAAAAATGGTGGCCATCTGCAGTACCGGGAGTTTTGATTTACGACAGCTGTTTACGGCAGTGTAGTCCAGTGCGGGAGATGCATTGTGGGTAATGAGGTCCGGTGTTACATCTGTTACATTTTTGATAACAATAGTTTTTTTACAAACATTTCTAAACTAATAAGATCAAATGACACCAAGTTTAAAACAGATAAAATACACGTGCAAATAGTATAATTGTATAACAGGCTTACTTCGTTACTTATTTAACGCTTACTTTCAAAGAAGGCGAGTGGCTTATTAACGTCACGGAGGTGTGTTGTCTCTTAGTGCCTGGTTAGTGTAGCGGTTAGAGCGCTCGGTCAGGTATTTACAAAGCGTCGGTTCGAATCCTGGATGATGCTGTTTTAAAAAATTGTTCTATTTTAATTTTACTCAGCAAACAAAAAAATTATTATTCAGAGCACGATATACAACCGTAATGAGTCCCGTAACCGGCTTATACAGCTGGCATGTGACCAACGTATTTAACCGTGATGAGTCCATAAAATCAGTAGCAGCTAATAATTACTAATTACTTTAGTTAATGCTGCTACTGATTTTATTCCAGCTTACCTGTTCAGGTTGATTGCGATTCTTTTTAAAATATTGTCTCAGTTTTTTATATGTTGTTCGTCTTGATGGTTGTCTTCTTTTCACTTGGCTCAATTGACAACACTCAAATGCAAATTATTCACCGTGAATCAGCTGTTCTCACCTATCCATTCAGAGAAACTGAATGAGCTGAAATGAGCCTTTGTTTCACGACCGCGACACCCCTCTCTCTCACGCACATACAGTACAGAGTAGACCAAATCATTACAGTACATACTTTATCCAACGAACATGAAAAATATCCACATAATGATGAGTTAAGAAGCATTGCTTAATTTTCGTTTAGACAGACTGTTTGTATCTGATTATTGGTATTATTAAAGAACAGCAGCACAAACAACAACACAAGGGCTTGTACAGCAAGACACATTTTTATTATTTTGCAAAGAGTTAAATTTGTAACAGTAAAAGGCATCCGAATTTAAATATATAAATTACTAGAAACAAATTGAGCACACTATCAGAATAAAAAATAGAACAAATCAAATGTTTTTTACACATACACAAGGAGGATAATGATACAGAGTTTATATTAAAATATCAAATATTGTAATATTGTTTTTGTGTTATTATAAATAATGAAATGCAGTAGGCTGTTATGGTCATCATCAAAAGAAAATATATTAAGTAACAGATAATATTAGGTTTATATTTCAAATTAGATAAAATGCTGATTTTCCAGCAGTAAAATTATTGTATCTCTACAGTTTACAAAACCTCCGCTGCGTGTATTCATTCACAGTCTCCAGAGCACGCACAGAGAAATAGGAGACTGTGGTTTAGGAGTGGATTGGAGAGAAGAGAGCTGTTCAGTTACTATAAAAAATAAATCTAAAAATATATATATAAAAACATAATATGATCTTTTTGAGTTATGAGGTTTTTTTTATTATACATAAGACAACCTTTCAGTTTTGTAAATATTCTAGTTATAGTGTGTTAAGTTTTGAGAATTAGACCATCCAGCTAAGATCAATATTATGTCGTTGATTGATAAAATCTGGATTAAGGATATTTTATTTTGTTTTATTTATTTAATTTGTATTTTTCATCTTCCCCCCTGAGGGATTGCCACCTTATTGTGGTCAGGGGATTTGCGTGCCTCAGTGCTTGGATGTTTACCGAGGGCTCAAGGGAGGTGTGTCTGTGTGTGTGTGTGTCTGTGTGTGTGTGCTGTAGCCTGTCCTTTTTTTCAGCGGATTTTTCCGCTACCGCAGATCAGTTTATCAACTTGTAATATATAAATTTTAGGAATATATTAACATGTGGGGACATAATTATATGTTGAATGGAACTTGTAAGCCTTTGAATGGTGTTAAAAATACTTGCAAAACAAGTATTGCAGCCATACATTGGAGGGAACTTCTGAGGTGGTCAGTGATTGATGGCACGGTCGGTCGGAGGGGGTTGTGATCACACCTATAGATCTTTTGTTCTAGGCTATCGGTCAAATATCTCTCCACTTGGAAGCAAAAACATGCAAGGGATTTCAGCATCTCGACGCACATACTAAGCTGTTTATAAAGTAGACACTGTTTGTTTTTTCATTTTGTAATCTTTCCCGTGTTTACCGTGTACTGTACAATGTATATTCATTTTTTAATGAATTACTGTAAATAAACTACACATTCCGTTGATTTACCAGAAATTACTTTTCTGTTTTTTGTGTGTGCTAAACTAAACTTCAGGGTCAAAGTAATAGCGATTTTATTTGAAAGGTATTATATATTTACAATGCTGATAAGTTCAAGCTTAGATTCATATATAAACTGCTTCAAAGTCTTTCCACCCCGTGACCGCTGAAATCCGACAGACGCAGGGCTCAAGGGAGGTGTGTCTGTGTGTGTGTCTACCGCAGATCAGTTTATCAACTTGTAATATATACATTTTAGGAATATATTAACATGTGCAGACATTTAAGGGTGCGCTGCCCTCTCTTGCCCGTGCGTAGAGCCTACACACACACACACACACACACACACACATATATCTATCTATCTATTATATAAATACACATTTGGAATCTGCATCTACATTTTCTGTTACAAGTATAGAATTAGGTTCAGCTGAGACTCATGATCAATGGTGTTAGGGTACTTATGTAGTGATAATTAGTTTCAGCCAGATCATTAAACTAACAATGGACTATGACACTCTTGAGAGGGGATATGAAGGTGTTATTCATTTATTTATTCTCTACAAGGGTGCGAACTACAATACAGACCAAACTATAACTCTCTCTTACTACTATAAAAATTCTAGATATAAACAAACAAAATACAGCTTTTTTTCCTCAGAGGTAAACGGAAAAGTGAAGTTGTTCAGCTGTTCACTGTCACTGCAGCTTCTTCAAAGTCTTCCCACTCCGTGACCACTGAAATCCGACACGACACCACGTTAGGCTACGTCTTGACTCATTTGTATACCGACGGTGATTGGATGTTTCCCGAGGGCTCAGGGGAGTGTGTGTGTCTGTGTGTGTGTGTGTGTGTGTCTATGTGTGTGCGTGCGCGCGCGTACTTCTTCTACTGTTATAAAAACTCTAAATATAAACAAACTAAATACAGCTTTTTTTTCAGAGGTAAACGGAAAAGTGAAGATGTTCAGTGTCACTATGCAGATGTTACACTCAGTGGAGTTACCGAAATCATTGGTTTAGTCCTGAGTTGCCACACATCATTTCCACATTTCACTCGCTTTTGTTCCTCTTATGTGAGCATAAACAGTGAAACATTCCACAGGTTTATAATACACCGTGGCCAAGTGAACCACGTTCCTGTCAAACGAAACGAGGCATAATCGTGGTGTTTGCTTCGGTTATGACACACCATAGTTTATTATCTGCTGTGGTAGATCTGATTATTTATCCAAACACAATAATAAAGCTTTATATCCTCAGGAGGGCTCAGTACATTGTTTTAGCGATAGTTTCACGGAAGCGAGTTCAGAACTAATCTAACCAAACCAAAAAAAAAAAAAACCATCCGAAGCTTCAAATAGAATGAACGAACTAATGAAATTGATATATATGTAATTGATATACTGTATATACAGACGTGTGTGTGTCATTTTAATTCAAATGAACATTTTAATGCTTTCTGATACACTTATCAACTTATCCACATACACTTATCAACACAAACTCTCCGTGCACGCACACACACAATCTCTAAAAAATTAATATGAATAACATACATATACAAATAAACAAAAATATAAACGTCTATATTGAAGTCTACGGTGAACGCAGAGTCGGCTAAGCACACGTGATGACGCGCGCGCCCTCACCTCTGTTACGGCTGCCTACAGTATTTGGCCAAAAGAATTATAATAATTGAACGATATGCCTGGTCCTGGAAAGAGACATCAACAGTCCGGCGCTGAGAAACGAAAGAACCGAAAGAAAAAAAAGCCTAAGATGAAGCCCGTGCATCAATTCCAGAAATAAAACTTTACTTTATTCTGTCGACGTTAATAATGTAATAACGTAACATTAACGTAAAATAACGCAAATTTCATTTAACAGCAGGGGGGACAATAAATATATATTTTTATAAGTTTATTGCATTGTTTATGTTGTTTACAGTCAAGCCATCAACATACAATAAAATGTAAACATGAGATCTAAACTAAAAACTGTGCTCCCTGTGCTGGTGCTGGCAATATTATCTCTTTGTTCTGCTGTCTCCGGCTCCCTCCCTGGTTCTGAATCTGCCCCGTCCTCTACTCTCACTGTCTCAGAACAGACTGACTCCTGAAGCAGAAAAAAAATGCAGGAAATTATGTTTTCTAACATGCGTTAGATAGTTTTTTTTTTATCACTCTATACACAATACTTTGCTATTTTTATAGATGTTGAGCATCGTGAGCAAGCCCGAGATCATATTAACGTTAATTATCACCAGCCGGCATGAATAGCACACGAGTAACGTGAGTTGGACGCACACCAATCGATTCGACTATGGTTAATCGCTCACTCCGTAGGCTCCCTGAATATGCGGGAAAGGGATGGAACCGCGCATTCGTCCCGGCAGGAAAAAAAAACTAAATCTAACAGATGGAGGACTCAGATTAATGTGCAAAAAATATATAACAAAACTATATAAGTCTACATAGCCTTTATAAGACTCTACTTTAAGCGCACTTAAAACATTTTATTTAGTTTTAAAATAAAACAATTTTAAAACATTACTCGAGATTCGAACCGGCGCTGTGTAGATCACTGGCTGAGTGTTCTATCCGCTACACCAAGCGGCCACTTAGAGACAATGCACACCAGAGACCTTAATAAGCCACTCGACTTCTTTGAAAGCAAGTGTACTTCTTTGATAAGTGACGAAGTAAGCCTGTTATAATAATAACTTGGTGTTATTTGATCTTATTGGTTTAGAAATTTATATTTAAATAAAACCCTACACACTTCTTTTCTAATTACACGTGATAAAATCTAAAGGCTCACTGTGTTAATATTTATTGTGCTTAAATTTGATCTTAATAAGATTTGATTTAATTTGAATTCTACATTTGTACTGTAATTATAGTACTGTGATTATGAATTCGGTCAACTACAGTGTTTCACTTGATGTTATCGGCTATTACGTGTATTATTGAGGCAGAGAATGAACTAAGGCATGAGGCGTCAGTCTGTAGTTATATAGCGCCACTCAGTGGTAAAAGCCAGCAAATGCACAGCAAATGCACATCCCGTAATGCGGCGGCGACGTTACATACGACGCTCCGATTTTGTAACCACTGATGAGAGTGACTCATCCCCAGGTCATGACCTTGTGATATCCCTGGACAACAATCAGATCACTCCTTCAGCCACAGCCCGCAATCTTGGAGTAACTCTGGACAATCATCTGTCATTTTCCCCACACATCGCTAACCTTACTCGCTCTTGTAGATTTCTTCTTTACAACAACTCAAGAATATGAAAATTTCTTTCTTTAAGACTGGATTATTGCACCTCACTCCTGGCAGGTGTGTCTCTGCTCACCATTCGTCGTCTGCAGTGTGTGAGTGTGTGTGTGTGTTACCTGACTGAGGTGAGTGTGTGTGTGTTACCTGACTGAGGTGAGTGTGTGTTGCAGGGTGTGTGTGCGCTGCAGACTCTCCTCTCTGTAGCGCTTGTTATGTTGTTGTGCCAGCAGGCAGTGTTGCAGCTCATCAGATAGATAGATAGATAGATAGATAGATATCCAGCAGCAATATAGACAATAACAGTAAGACAGGTAGGTTATAGACTGCACACTGTATATTTTACATACAGTCAATATACACAGGGTAATGTGAGAACTGACCAGAGTTACTAGTGCAATAATGGACAAAAACTACAAGATGTATAAATAGGTATAAATGAAAAAAATATAAATTACAATAAAAAAAAGAGATATGGGGTTAATTGCAGTGCAGCCTTTGATGTACAATTTTACATGTGTCAAAGTCACAGTGCAACAGGTATTAATTTATCCAAGACTTATGACTTCATACTAAATATTAAACTGAAACTGAAATGTTGTAATTGCGTTGCATAAAATAATTTGTGACAAAAATTTTTTTTATATTTAATTTATTTTAATCAGTTAAACCGTACTATCCACACTTTACATATTTCTTAATTACAAAGTTTTTATGCTTACCTTTATTTATAAGCAATATAAATTTAACAGTGTAAACAGGATGTACGTTGTTGCTGCTGCTGAGGAAATCACTCCTTCAGCCACTGCCTGTAATCTTGGGGTAACCGTGGACAATCATCTGTCATTTTCCCAACACATCGCTAACCTTACTCGCTCTTGTAGATTTCTTCTTTACAATATCAGAAGAATTCGCCCAGTTCTTTCTTCACAGGCGACTCAGGTGCTTGTTCAGTCCCTTGTTATTTCAAGACTGGACTACTGCAACTCACTCCTGGTAGGCCTGCCTCTGTCCACGATTCGTCCTCTGCAACTGATCCTGAATGCAGCTCTTAGTCTGTTTAGGTACTAACCTGTTTAGCCACTAACCTTTAGAGTTCTTAGTCTGTTTCATACCTAGTTTGCTGTGTACCTAGTCTGTTTGCAGCTGCAGTCTCATTTTTAACCTTCCCAAGTTCTCCCACACCATACCACTCCTCCGCTCCATACTCTGGCCTCCTGTAGCTGCCCGCATCAAATTAAAAAATGCTGATGCTTGTGGCCCAGCATCCACTTACCTCTCTGCTCTAATCACACCATGCACTGCACCACGTTCCCTCCGATCCACCAGCACTGCTCGCCTCATCCCACCATCTCTCAGGGATCGAGGGTGGCATTCATCCAGGCTCTTTTCTGTTCTGGCACCTAGGTGGTGGAACGAACTTCCTCTAGATGTCTGTACAGCAGAGACTTTGATGATCTTTAAACGATGACTCAAGACGTATCTGTCTCTCCAGTACTTGGACTTTGTCTGAAATAACAGCGCTGAAGTGGTATAAGTGAATTTTAACACGCTGGAGTCGTTTTAAAACAAAACTTCATCTTTATCTGATCTACTTTTTCCATTTCTCATCTGTGATTCTCATCTGTGATTCTCTCTCCGATTACGGAACAGGGAGTGTATTTTTCTCAGAAACCTGGTTATACAACTAAATATTAGTTCAGAGATGCACAAGAAAGATTAAACTTGAAGCATTTTTGTTTAAACGGTAAATTCATCACTTTATAAAGATGAGTGATGTCAGGGGTCGCTTCCGTGTCAAACATGGATTATGACGGGGCTGTGGCTTGGCGTGTCGTGACAGTACCCTCCCCTCTATGAATGCCTCCAGGCTTTCTTACAGGTGCTTCGGGGTGAAGTCTGTGGAAATCAGAGATCAGAGAACGGTCTAGGATAAACCTGGCGGGTACCCAACTCCTCTCTTCAGGGCCATAGCCTTCCCAGTCTACTAAGTACTGGAGGCCCCGCCCCCGGCGGCGAGACTTGAGGAGCTTGCGAACTGTGAAGGCTTCTCCCCCATCAATGAGTCGGGGGGGTGGACAAATGGGCAGGAGACTAAACGACGAATCTGAGAAACGTGAAATGTGGGGTTGATCCTGCGCATGGGTAGAGCAAGTCGGACAGAGCATGGGTTTATAATTCGGTTGATGGTGAAGGGTCCGGTCCGATGAACCTTGGTGAGAGCTTCCTGGATGTGGTCTTGAGTGGGAGGTCCCGCGTAGACAGCATGACCCTTTGGCCGATACGGTAGTTGGGAGCTGGTGACCGATGATGATTTGCCTGGCGTTGAAAAGTGGGAGCTGCTGCCGGGCGTGTTGCCATGTTCTTTTGCAGCAACGGACAAAGGTTTGGGCTGAGGGTACTGCTACTTCCTTTTCTTGGACAGGGAAGAGGGGTGGTTGATACCCCAGACAGCAGTGGAAAGGGGACATGCCTGTGGAGGAGGTAGGGAGCGAGTTGTGTGCGTACTCAACCCATGGTAGGAAGCGACTCCAGGAGGATGGATCCCACGAGGCCATACACCTTAAGGATTTCTCCAACTCTTGGTTCACTCGTTCTGTTTGACCGTTGGTTTGGGGATGAAATCCGGATGAGAGGCTGGGGTTGGCGCCGACAAGGGTACAAAAAGTCTTCCAGAACTGGGCAGAAAACTGGGGACCCCTGTCTGAGACAATGTCGACAGGAAGTCCGTGAAGTCGAAAAACATAATTGAGTAGGAGTTCGGCTGTTTCCTTGGCCGATGGGAGTTTGGGTAGTGGAATGAAATGCACCGACTTAGAGAAGCGTTCCACGATAAGATATGCAGGTGTTGTTTTGGGAAGGAGGCAGGCCAGTGACGAAGTCGATGGAGATGTGTGAGCAGGGGCGGTGGGGGATGGGAAGGGGTCTAAGGAGACCCTCAGGGGAGCGGTTGGTCGTCTTATTTCTGGCACAGGTGTCGCAGGAGGCCACAAGGCTCTTGACATCCTCTTTCATGGTGGACCACCAAAAGCGTTGGTGTAGGAGGGAGAGTGTACGTGCAGCCCCAGGGTGCAAGCCAGTCTCGAACTGTGGGCCCAGTCTAGCACCTGTGGTCTCACCGAAGCTGGGACGAAGAGTTTGTTGGGTGGAACGGTGCTTGGGCCGGGTTCTCGTTCGAGGGTCTGTTGAACCAGACGTTCCACGTTAAATCGAAGCATTGCTACCAGGCAGTGAGGAGGAAGAATCACCTCCGTCATGGATGAATCCTGAGGGGTGGAGAATTGTCGGGAGAGGGCATCAGGCTTGATGTTCTTGGAGCCAGGGCGATATGATAGTGTGAATTCGAAACGGGAGAAAAACAGTGACCATCGTGCTTGGCGTGAGTTAAGTCTCTTCAAGTCTTCAAGTACTCCAGGTTTTTATGGTCGGTCCATACGGGGAAGGGGTGGTCCGCCCCTTCTAACCAGTGTCTCCATTCTTCCAGAGCCAACTTGACCACCAAGAGTTCAAGGTTCCCAATACCGTAATTGCGTTCAGAGGGTGTGAGTCGGTGGGAGAAGAAGGAGCATGGGTGGATTTTAGCGTCTTTTGTGGATCTCTGGGACAGGACGGCGCCTACTCCTGTCTAAGACGCGTCTACTTCCACGATAAACTGGAGGGAGGGTTCGGGAAAAATAAGGATGGGTGCCGTAGTGAAGCGGACCTTCAGATCCTTGAAGGCTATATCAGCCTGGGGGTTCCATCGGAATGAGATCTTGGAGGACGTAAGTGTCGTGAGTGGGGTCGCCACCATGCTGTAGCTTCGAATAAAGCGTCGATAAAAGTTAGCGAATCCCAAGAACCGCTGGAGTTCGCGTCTTGAGGTCGGTACTGGCCAATCCGTGACTGCCTTCACCTTGGTGGGGTCCATCTGGATGCCTGCAGGGGAGATGAAGTATCCTAGAAAGGACGTGGATGTACAATGAAACTCACATTTCTCTGCCTTGATGTAGAGCTTATTCTCTAGGAGCCGTTGCAGGACCTGACGCACATGGAGCTTGTGTTCCCTCACCGAACGTGAAAAAATCAAGATATCATCCAGATAAGCAAAGACGAAAACATTAAGAAAGTGCCTGAGGACATCATTGATTAGAGCCTGGAACACTGCCGGCGCGTTGGTTAGGCCGAATGGGACCACTAGGTACTCATAATGGCCGGTAGGTGTGTTAAAGGCGGTCTTCCATTCGTCGCCCTCCCGTTTCCTGACAAGGTGTTAGGCGTTCCTTAAATCTAACTTAGTGTAGACGCAGGCATCCTGGAGAAGTTCGAAAGCCGACGACATCAAGGGGAGAGGGTAACGGTTCTTAACTGTGATTTTGTTCAACCCCCTATAATCAATACAGGGTCTGAGGGACTTATCTTTCTTTTCAACGAATAAAAACCCAGCCCCTGCTGGTGAAGAGGATGGACGGACGATCCCAGCTGCGAGTGTGACTCCTTTATGTACTGTCCCATTGCCTCTCTCTCGTGGCGGGAGAGGGAGTACAGTCGCCCCTTAGGTGGTGAGGTGCCTGGGAGGAGGTCAATAGCACAGTCATAGGGGCGAAGCGGGGGTAGGGAGATGGCCCGTGATTTTCTAAATACCTGTCGAAGATCATGATACTCCATGGGTAACTTGGTTAGGTCGGGAGTTTCCTCTTGTGGCGTGGGTGAACTTCGGCCCATAGGTGCTGAACGTAAGCATGAAGAGAGACTCCAGTGGGACTCCAGTCCAGGACTCTCCTTTTAATCCAGTCAATGTGCGGGTTGTGCACTCTTAACCAAGGGAGGCCCAGAACGATGGGTGCATGGGAATTTTGAACGGTTAGGAAGGTAATCGTTTCAGTATGGTTGCCTGAAAACTGCAGGGTAACAGGGTTGGTGCGATGAGTGATGGGGGAGAGTCTGCTGCCATCAAGAGCCTGAACCGTAAAGGGTTGACGCAGGGGCGTGAGGGGGATCTTGAAGTTTGAAACAGTGGAAGAAGAAACTAGATTCTGATCAGCCCCGGAATCCACTAGTGCATAAGTGGCATAGGATTGGTCGCCGTGGGTCAGGGTTACGGAGAAGCATGATCGCTGGTCCGGGGAAGAAACAGATGCTTTAGTGGACAAGATCGCACAACATGGCCGGCCTGGCCACAGTAGAAGCAGGCGCTCTCATTTCTACGGCGCTGACGCTCCTCCGGCGAGATGCGTGGGCTCAGGGGGTGGCTGGGGTGTGGCCAAGGTAAGTGTTGGGGTGCGTGGTTCGCGATAAGGCTGCTGCTCCTTTCGGCGTGCCCGCTTACGGTCATCAATGCGGGTCGTTAAGTCAATGAGTCCTTGCAGGTCCGAGGGCAGCTCCCGGGCCGCCAGCTCGTCCTTAATTGGGTCTGAGAGCCCATGAAGAAAACAGTCAAAGAGGGCCCTCTCGTCCCAGTCGCAAGAGGGAGCCAGGGTCCGGAACTCAATGGCATAATCAGAAACGGAACGAATTCCCTGACATAGCTGAAGGATGTGACCAGCCGCTTGATATCCCGTAGAGGAGCGGTCAAAGACCTTCCTCATCTCATAGGTGAAGCAGCATGGGACTTGGGTCGTCCCACAATGCTGTTCCCCACTCTCTCACCTTTCCTGACAGGAGGGTGATGATATAGGCCACCTTGGAACGCTCAGTGGGAAATGATGTGGCCTGCAGTTCCAGGACGAGGGAGCACTGAGACAAAAAAGAGCGGCAGGTGGCTGGATCTCCATCATAGGTGGGCGGTGCTGGCAGGCGGGGCTCTGGGCCAGGAGAGAGTGTTGGAGGGAGGGGCTGAGTAGTGTGTGCAGGAGGTTGTAGGTTCCCAATCTGAGCGGAGAGAGACTGCAGTGTTTCCGTGATGCTTTGAAGTGAGCTTGTGATCTGTCTTATTTCCTGCTGGTGGGTGCCTAAGAGTGCTCCTTGACTCTCTAATGCTCCTCTCAGATGAGCTGCCTCTGCTGGATCCATTTTAGTATGGCCAGATTATTCTGTCAGAGGTCGCTAGGGGGTGTGATGGATCCAAGTGCAGACAGGGTGAGCAGGAGACTGTGGTGCTTGTGAACAATGAAGCAGGCAGGGCGGTGGTTAAATTCCGAGGTGCAAAATACTTTATGCAGCAGGGAGGAGATTTCGCCGAAATGTGGAAGCACGGAGTGCCAGCTCGCGAATGTGTCGAGGTGAGGGGCGATGCGTGTGACGCAAGCGTTGCGTAGACACGGAAGCGCTGCGTAGACACGGAAGCGCGCGAGCCGGCGCGAGTGAGAGACGACAGCTGGGATCAATGCCGGCGCGTGCAGCGTGGGCTTGTGCTGCGGCGGCGCGCAGAGCCAGCGCATGAAGAGGGAGAGCTCTGCGATGAAATGGAAGGGGTCGAGAGCTCAGCGAGCCGCGAGGGCTAATCGTTGTCGTGAAGCAGGCAGGGGTCGAAGCCGGAGAGACGAGAGGGAGTCCGTGATCCAAGCTCATAGTCGTAAACAGGTAAGAAGTCGGCAACAGGTAATATCCAAGGTTTAGAATCCAAAAACGAGAGACGAAATCGTGGTCGGGGAGAAACAAAGCGTGGTCGAGATCCAATAGACAATGAGAGAAAATCGCTGGAATATTGGGCTAGTGAGGCACACAATAATCTGGTGACGTGGCGGTGTCAGAGCGTGGTTTAAATAGGTAAAGGCTGATTACTGATAGCGTCCAGGTGTACAGAGAGGGGGGGGGCGGTGCGATGCGAGAGTGGTTGACAAACATGGATCATGACGGGGCTGTGGCTTGGCGTGTCGTGACAAGTGATGACATTTCTATTTTTTTTAACAGACTGATATTTGTTTTTCTTCACTTACATTAAACTAATAATACATTTAGCACATATTTCTTCATGTTGTGATTCAGAATAGAATGTACAGGGAGTCCAATGTGTTTGTGATTTAAATTAAACGTTATTATATGGATATGGAGCTTTACTCACTTCATTCAACACTGCTATTATTTTGAACACCACTGTAGATGAGCTGAAGTTAAAACACTCTCCATTTTAATGTTCTGAGGAAGGAGGTTAGTAGGTGAGCTGATAGGGCAGGAAAGAAACATACTGGCTGGGCTTTTACTTTATATACACTCCCTAGTGAAATAAAGTCTTGACAATTTATAGAGAAATCTTCCCGAGAAGTCTAAAAGTGAGACCCTTATCTTAGCCAGCTGTTTCTGGCATGAATTGTGTGTACAGGTATGAATCATTATCAAAATACAATAAATTATAACTACTGTATAAAACTTCCCAGTCAAGCAGAAATAAAGCCAAGTCAGCATCTGTGATCTCAGACCTGTTAAAGAGCAGATATAAGTTCTGGATCTGGAATATTGGTATCATTTCACTTTTCTCTTCCTACTTTACAAAAATCTTTCATTTTCTCAGCTAATATTGTGATTAGGAGCTTGCAGTGCTACCAGCCTTCTGATCAGACTTGGTAACAGGAACCTTTAAAAACACCTTTTTAAGTATTAATTTAATAATAAATTTAACATTCTTAGTTTGAAGTGGGCGAGATTCACTGACAAATTAATAAAATAATAACATCCAATATGTACATCTTTATATCTGTTTTAAATGACTTGTTTAAATGACTTGTTTTTATTCTTGCTTAAATGATCTTCCGCGCCTGTATCAATGTTGTAACAGGACATTAGCTCCACCCCCTGAATGGGAATAATGAGCTCTGTAACACATGAGAGTTAACAGTAGTAAGGTTGTAGAGGATAAACAGAACAGCAAGGTGACAGGTGTGTATACATGCAGATGACTCTCTGAACGTGCCTGATTTTTGCTGATATCCTTCTTCTGGTTTTCATCTCATGGAGACCACAGACTGCTGCTGAGGATGTTCCTGCATAACCCAATCACACTTTCGACCTTAATGTAATGCCTTAGAGGGAAAACAAATTTATTATCATGCTGCACATCTGGATCCTCCTTTATGGAGGATCAGTTTTCAGTTTTTCCTTGCTACCATCGATTTTGCTCATCAGGCACAAATTTATCATCTTAAAAGGTAACTGTTTCTCTAAAGCTACACTGTAAAAAATAAATAGTAAATTTTACGGTAAAAAAATGGCAGCTGTGTTTGCCAGAATTCTACCATAAAAAATACAGTAGCACCGTTATTGCACTGTGAAAAAAAAAAACCCCGTAAATTTTACGGTAAAAAAAATGGCAGCTGTGGTTGCCAAAAGTTTACCGTAAAAAAATATGGTAGCAACATTAATATTTACATTATTATTTTACAGATTTTAATATTTTTTTATGGTTTATAACTGTAATATGTTTGTGTTGTTATGAAAACAGTTTATTCACGTCAAATTCCAGGGTTTACATTGTACCAAATACGGATCATAACCATGTTATATACCAAAACTAAGCACGGGGAGAACATACAAACTCCATGCACACAGAGATGGGAATCGAGCCTGGCCAGGAATCGAACCCGGACCCTGCGATGGAAGGTGACAGTGCTAATCACTACACTACCATGCCTACACTACTCGACTATTTTTTTTTATTAAAATAACCACAGTGAATTCATTCAGCAATTCTGTGAAAGCATCATTTTATCACACTAGCTGGGAGCAAAAAGAGATAGAAGTTACATTGCTAAGCATTCGGATTTCACTGTTAATAAACTATTAAGAGTACTTTTATACTAATTGATGAATACAAACCTAAATCAAATTATCAAAACCCATCAAAATTTATTCAAGATTTGGACATCAGCATGGGCCCATGTATTTTTTAATAAAGACAGCAAAACTATATTTAAATTCTCAATCAATGTCAAGGAGCTGCGATGTTCGTCAGTTCGCGGAGGTGAATCCAGATGCAGGTGCAGGCACGAGGCGTTGACTGTGCTTGAATGAATGAGAGTGGGCGTGTCGCGCCGGGAAATCCGCGGAGGCGGGAGACGCGCCGTGAGCGTGGAGCTGAGTCGAAGTCGAGGAGGGGAGAGCAATGGGCAACTTACGACGCGTCGTAGCTGGGACACGTGGAACATGGGGTGGATCCGTCGCATGGACGAGGGGAGTAGAAGTCTGACGGCGGACGGGTTGATTATCCTGGTTATAGTGAAAGGTCCAATGAAACGCGGGGAGAGCTTGCGTGATAGCGTCTTCAAGGGAATGTCTTTTGTGGCGAGCATGACTCGATCTCCCACCCGGTATCTGGGAGCCTTGGTGCGGTGGCGGTCCGCCTGTCTCTTGTAAGAGGAGATGGCTCGTGTCAGAGTTCGCCTAGCACGTAGCCACGTTTGTCTGCAGCGGCGGACGAAGTGTTGAGCTGACGGAGTCTCCACCTCTAATTCTTGGACTGGGAAGAGTGGAGGTTGGTAGCCTAAGCAGCACTGGAATGGGGACAAGCCTGTCGACGAGGAGGGCAGAGAGTTGTGGGCATATTCAACCCAAGGGAGAAACTTGCTCCAGGTGGTGGAGTCCCGGGTCGTCATGCAGCGGAGGGAAACCTCTAGTGTTTGGTTCATTCGTTCTGTTTGCCCATTGGACTGGGGGTGGAAACCTGAGGATAGGCTGGGAGTAGCCCCGACGAGCCTGCAGAATGCGCCCCAAAACCGAGAGGTGAACTGAGGGCCCCGGTCCGACACAATGTCTGTGGGGAGGCCATGGAGCCGAAATACATGGAGAATGAGTAGTTCTGCGGTCTCCTTGGCAGATGGCAGCTTAGGAAGGGGCACCAGGTGCACTGATTTAGAAAAGCGGTCGACGATGGTCATGATGCAATTATTGCCGTCGGACGAGGGCAGGCCGGTGACAAAGTCAACCGCGATATGGGACCAAGGGCGTTGAAGAACCGGTAGGGGTCTGAGAAGACCAGCAGTTGGTCGATTGTCATTCTTACAACGGGTGCAGATGTCGCAAGCCGCCACGAATCTGGATGTGTCCTCCGCCAACGTGGGCCAACAGAATCGTTGCTGGACGACGAAGCGGGTTCGGGCAGCGCCTGGGTGACAAGATAGCTTGGATCCGTGGCCCCATTCCAGAACTTGTGAGCGTAGGCGAAGGGGAACGAAGAGACGGTTAAGTGGAACTTCGCTAGGTCCGGCCTCCTGGGCCAGGGCCTGCCGAACCTTGCTTTCTATGTCCAGCTCCATGGCGGCGACGAGGCAGTGGGACGGGAGGATAGTGTCATACAATGTAGGCTCCTGGGGGGGGGGAAACTGGCGGGAGAGGGCGTCCGGCTAATAATTCCTTGAGCCTGGCCGGTAGGACAGGGTAAAGTTAAACCTGGAGAAGAATAATGACCACCTGGCCTGACGAGCATTGAGTCTCTTGGCAGTGCGCAGATACTCCAGGTTTCTATGGTCGGTCCACACTAGAAATGGAAGCTCAGTCCCCTCTAGCCAGTGTCTCCACTCCTCCAGGGCTAGCTTGATGGCCAAGAGTTCTCGGTCTCCCACGTCATAGTTTCTTTCAGCTGGGGTTAGGCGACGGGAGTAGAATGCGCACGGGTGCATCTTGTTGTCCTGGGTGGACCTTTGAGAGAGGATGCCACCCACCCCGGTATTGGAGGCGTCGACCTCCACCACAAACTGCTGAGATGGATCAGGAATAGTGAGGATGGGGGCAGAGGTGAATCTTTTCTTAAGATTATTGAAGGCTTGGTCGGCTTCCTTATTCCAGCAGAACCGGGTCTTGGCGGAGGTTAGTGAGGTCAGGGGGGCGGCAACGGAGCTGTACCCTCGTATGAAGCGTCGGTAAAAGTTGGCAAACCCCAGAAAGCGTTGGAGGTCTCGCCGCGAGGCTGGTATGGGCCAGCTAGAGACAGCCTGGACTTTGGCTGGTTCCATCTCCAGCATGGACGGGGAGACGACAAATCCCAGGAAGGTGGTGGAGGATGTGTGAAACTCACACTTCTCCGCCTTGACATAGAGTTTATTCTCCAAGAGCCTCTGGAGAACCTGACAAACATGGTGACGGTGTTCCTCCAATCCTTGAGAGAAAATTAAAATGTCCTCCAGGTAAACGAAAACAAATGAATTGAGGAAGTCGCGGAGGACATCATTAATGAGGGATTGGAAGACAGCGGGGGCGTTGGTGAGACAAAAAGGGACCACCAGATATTCGTAATGTCCCGTAGAGGTGTTAAAGGCTGTCTTACACTCATCTCCCTCGCGAATGCGGACAAGGTGATAAGTGTTTCGCAGGTCGAGTTTCGTGAACGTGTCGGCCCCCTGGAGTAGTTCGAAGGCGGTCGCCATGAGTGGAAGTGGGTAGCGGTTCCTGACGGTGATTTCGTTGAGGCCCCTGTAATCGATACATGGGCGAAGGGACCCGTCTTGACAATTTATATCCACTGGAGGCAGCTAAGGTCCGAAACTCGATGGCATGATCATAAGCGGAACGTGACCCCTGGCGGAGGCGTAGTAACTTGGTTCCGGCCTCTCTGCCGACGTGAGACCGGTCAAAGACCCTCTTCATCTCTCCAGAAAAATCCAAAAAACTGTCGCAACATGGGTCATGTGCATCCCAGAGAGCCGTGCCCCACTCGCGGGCCCTACCCGTGAGAAGGGTGATGATGTAGGCTACCCTGGATCTTTCAGAAGAGAAGGTGGAGGCCTGAAGCTCAAAAATCAGAGAACATTGGGACAGAAAGGATCTACATGTACCTGGTCCTCCGCCGTAAGTGGGAGGGGCTGGCAGGCGTGGCTCCCGTGGGAGGTCCATGAGAGTGGGCCGTGCCGTGGGCATATGGAGGCGCTGCATTTGGACGGTGACGTCAGCGAGCGTCTGTCTGGTGGTGACCAACTCCTCCTGGTGTTTACCAAGGAGAACGCCTTGATTCTCCAACGCCTGTCTTATCCTGTCTAATCCTGCTGGATCCATGGTATGGCTGGATTATTCTGTCAGGGAGCTGCGATGTTCGTCAGTTCACGGAGGTGAATCCAGATGCAGGTGCAGGCACGAGGTGTTGACTGTGCTTGAGTGAATGAGAGTGGGCGTGTCGCTCCGGGAAATCCGCGGGGGCGGGAGACGCGCCATGAGCGTGGAGCTGAGTTGAAGTCGAGGAGGGGAGAGCAAGAGATCAAAGCCGTGTGATCAGTCAGCGAGGGCGTCGAGCCAAAACGTGAAGCTGAGCCGTGGTCGAGAAACGAAAGCGAAAGTTCAAAGCCGTTAAATCCAAGCGTGGCAATAATCCAAATCGGGAGGCGAGGGGAAAAACGAGAGACAAGCGAGATCGGCAACGTGAAAAGTCATGAACAGAAACGCGAGAAAACTATGGCCAAAAAAACACAATAATCCAGCGGCGAGCTTGCACGCTGCACCTCCTTATAAGCCGAAAGAAATCAGCGCTGGATGAGAAACCGGTGTGCCGGCGGGGCGGTCCGGGAGGGGCGATGACAGCGTGGGAAAACATGGTCACGTGATGGGTGCCTGACAGCGTGGGAAAGGAAATGTCAAGGGTCTTTGATCAGCGCGAAGGCACTGAGAGCGTGACAATCAAATATACAAATATAGGTGGACATTTTTTTTGGGCAGACAATCTAAGCATATAATTTTATAGAAGGACTTTTATTACAACTTTACACAAAAAATTATTTTATCACACCCATGTTAAAATTGTTTCTGTCCTTTGTTGTTGCCCCCCTTGTGCCAAACCCATTACAAAATACATGAACATATTTAATACCGCAGTGCAGTGTGCACTTAAAAACCACAAAAGCATTGTGGTTTTTACGTGCACACTGCACTGGGGTATTAAATATACATTTAGGCGGCAACAACAAACTCGGACGAGGTCTTACGGAAAAGTAGTAATTTTACTTAGGGAAGGAAAGGGTTAAAGGAGGGAGGAAGGGAAAAAGGGAAGGAAAGGTGTGCACGTGCAGGTCTGGTAAATTTCTGGCAACCACAGCTGCCAGTTTTTTACCTTAAAATTTATGGTTTATTTATAAACCGTAAAAAAAAACTATTAAAATCCATAAAATATACAGTATAATGAGGAGGCAGAGGATGAAGGTCTGAGCCTGCTGTGTCGCTCTCATGAAGCTCCGAGCCCGTTGCGTGGCTCTCACGAAGCTGAAGCTGACTGAGCAGGTTTTGGTGCTATCTTACCTGCTTCCGCAGGCCTTGAATGTGCTCCTCATTCGTCTCTAACCAGAACTTGTACAGTTTCCTGGTTCCTTCCTCCCTCTTGTGTCGCTCCTCCTGGGTTTCCTGTTCCCTCTCGCCACCGTCGTGCCTGACCTCCCCGGCCCGTACCTCGCTATCGGTGCAGAGGAACTGGTTACCCCCAGCTGCCTCACCTTTACACGCCGTCCGCCGGATGGTGAGCCTGCAGCCTTCCCAGCTTTGTCATGCCTCTCGTGAAATACTGACCCACACATACTGTATAGTTTTTACACACACTCTGGACATTCTGGACATTCGTTTACACTAGTGACCACTGCACAACTACACTTCGTGGTCATCAAATCACTCAAATCATTATCACAAGTCACTTTAAATAAATCACTTTAAGCATATTCACACTGCACAAGACACTTTAAACATGTGGATTGCACAACCCTGGACATTACCATTCTTTTCCTACTCGTACTGCTGCTCTTATTGTTCATATATTCTTCATATATTTTCTATATTGTGTATTGTTGTACAGTTATTTCATTTTAACTTTAAATTTTATATTTTATTTTATTCTTTCCTAGTTAAATTTACCCTCTATTTTATTTTTCATATTTATTTCCTATTCATAGTCTTTTATTTTAAGGTCACGGGCAGTTGTCTAAGCGTATGACTGCGTATGTGACACCTAAGTGTATGACTGTGTGTGTGAGACAAATAAAATTTCAATTTGAATTTGAAATAATTATTTCTCTCCCCCAAAAAATGTCTAGGGGAGAGACCTCCGCTATGCCACTGGTACGGTCTAGCTTTCTGTCATGAACTCTCTGTCGTGGGTGTTTGCGAGGCATATTCTATGGAGGCAAGATGTTGGTTGAAGATAGTCTTTTATTTAAAGTCAAACATAAACAGAAGCTCTTTGTGAGGGTTGCCCACTAGAGGGCAGTGTTTTGTGTTTCTGTTTGTGGACTCAGTTTCCCAGAAGGCACCTCGGTCAGGTGATGCGGATCCTCAGCTGAACCGAGGAAGCTCAATAGCTTTATTATAAATACCTGTTTGTTCTGGGAAACTGGGTCGAGCATTAATGTGAGTTCTGTTAAGTGGGCCTTTGTTTTGTTCTGTTTTAGTTGGTTTAATTATAGTTGGCCTTTTGGTTTCTGGAGCTGTAAGTTAAGTTTATATTTGTCTTAATTTAGTATGTCTCTTTGTCTCTGTGTCTCCTAGCAGGATTAGCTCTAGGAGAATTAGCCTTGTGTGTTTATCCTCATGTGTGAGTAACCGCCATTTCATGTGTAGTTCTTAGTCTGTATATATACTAATCAGTGCACTACTAATCTGCTTAGCGGGCAACGCCCCCTCAAATAAATGTCTTTCCCCCTCAATTCTAAATTTTTAAATGTCGAGAAAGCACATGTTAATATACTCAAAAAATGAATATATTACAAGTTGAGAAATGATCTGCGGTAGCGGAAAAATCCGCCGAAAAAGGGACACTACACGATATGGTGTTAGATTTCAAGTCTCTGTCCCTCCGCACACAGGCTGCAGCGCACACACACACTCTTCCCCTGAGCCCTCGGTAAACATCCAATCACCGTCGGTAATGCAAATGAGTCAAGACGTAGCAAGAGTGGATTGGAGAGAAGAGAGAAGGGGTCTGTTCTTCGTACGTCGCTTGATACATCCGAGATGAACTGACACATCTAAGATGAGATCATCGGGCTAATTACGCTCTGGCTAAGTTGGTTCTTTGAGCACACCTGTTGTTGATGATTAGTATTGCTGGATTGAGTTGTCTAGGATTATTGCGCACTCGTGCGTTGGTATAAAAGGCGATATGCATCGACAGTAGAAACACTGATCACAAGCCCTTCGATTGGTTGAAGAAATGGCAAAAGAGCGAGCTCAATTTATTTTGTAACGTGTTATGCGCTGAAATGCCCCCTGCCATGGATTGCCCCCCCTACATAATCACTATTAAAGATTATATTAGAACTTAAATTCATAGGTTAATGGTTTCCAAATTACATGAGACAATAAAATAAAATATGCAATATGAAAATAAATGTTGTATATGAAAAAAAAATTATATATAATTATATAATGTATACTTTTATATTGGTTATTTTATAATAAAAATAATTTCGTCCAATTTTTCATTATAAAAATATTTATTTTTATCATATATAAATATTTATTTGCATATTCATGACAAACCCCTGAAAAATAAATATGTTACAAAATAAACATTATACAAGAATTTGTATTAATGGTCTTGACGGCTGTCTCGTGCCTAGGGTTTATTATAATAGTAATATATTTTATAATAATAAACCTAGGAATTGATGTTCTAATATAATATTTGATAGCGATTATCCATGGCAGGGGGGCATATATGCAAGATACTTTTCTTTTCCCACGTGAGTCAGTCCGCATCAGCGCTCTTTAACCAATCAGATGTGACCTCAACATTTCAACCAATCATAACCCAGCAGGAGCGCAGCCTTAATCCTGTTTACATGAAATAAACCTGCTACCAAGCAGGTTCAAGCTTACGGACATGTTGCTATGACAACAAGTACGAGAAGCGCATCGAAGAACGAAACAATCCAAGATCAGGACAAATCCACAACAACCAAATCCAGCTAACTGAGTTAGCGATGTACGAAGAACAGACCCCTATTCATTTACTATAAAATAAATAAATGTAAAAAAACACAATATGATCTGTTCTATAGCCCATCTGCTTTAACTTAGTTTTTTTTTTATTATTCATAAGACAACCTTTCATACGCTAAAATAAAATGACGCAAATGACATGATCCAAAATGTGTTCTAAAATGGCATGTTTATGTTCAAATACTGAACATGCGTATTCTGAAGTTGCACGTGTATTTAAATCTAGAACACATAAGTCCAAACACAGAACACAGATGTCAGATATTGTGCACTTCATGTTATAATTACACTTAAAAACACAAAAATTACATAAAAACACAAAAATTACTCAAAAACTGAAAAATCCGGATTAGAACTAAGGTACTCCACTGTAAAATAATATCGGATGCGAAAGCTTTGTTTTTGACAGTTTTAGATTGAATTTGTATATATATTGTGCTAAAACAATATACCATTCTACCATTATTATAAAATTATACACATACACTTTTTCTAAATGTTTTACTAATCGCCTAAATGCCACATCTGACTACAACATACACTGAATTCGCAAACTAAAAATGAGTTTAGAACACCGATGTGCTATCAGTGGTGACACATAGGCGGCGCTGCGCAGAGTGACGTCGCAGTCTAGCGAGTGGTACTGAGCATGCGCAGTGATCAGCCTTTCCTGGATCCCGTTTTTTAAAAGTGGAAGCGCAAAACATTTATAGCTAATAAAAAGAAGCATAACAGGCAATTGCAAACATTAATTTGTCAAAAATCATAAAAACAGGCTATAGTATTTGATGTACAGATAATCATCAATATTAAAACAATAAAAGGCTTGAACTACTTCAGTTGTGTGTAATGAATCTAAAATATATGAAAGTCTAATGTTTATTAGTACATTACAGAAAATAATGAACTTCATCACAATATGCTAATTTTTTTAGAAGGACCTGTATGAAATAAAAATCTAACTTGTGCATTGTACAGTATCTATGGAAGATTGTAGGACATTTCAAAACATATGTTGCATATCTGTACATTTGTAAAAGTCACATTTCCAAAAATTTAGGACCCACCTTCTGTCATTCATAAACAACTACCACTCCAAGTTTTTAGAGCATTGTATAGTTCTAACCTTTTGTTTGTTTTTCATTCTTTAGATGCACTACAACAACAACAGCTGAAAGCTGAAAAAAAGGAGGCCACAGAGTTTCTTTGCTTCAACAGTCCAGAAATGGCTTCGTTATGCCCCAGAACGGCTGGGGGGAAATGCTCGTGGTGGAAAACCATAAGTTCAGACTTATGTCTTATTATCTGTTTTGCTGAGTAAATACATTTCAACTTACGAATAATGTTTCAGTCATCTGTTGTGTTTCTGACTTGGTTGTTTCTATTTGCATTTGACTGAATTTTGCTGAGGCAGGTTGACATTTTTATATTATGGTTTTCCAGTCTCTTCTCTTGGCAGTTAGATTCTGTTTTATGAATTCAGAATTAACAATCTCTTCTAATAGTTCTCTTCTAAAAAGTCATTTTGTCATCCAGTTTATAATAATTTGTATGTAAGTTGTAGTGTGTTTTATTATATAGTTGTTTTATTGTAATTGTGATGTTACTTCCTGTTTAAATGGGTATGGAGCATAAATAAATAAATACGTTTACATGTAAACTGAAGGTTGTGGAGTTACTGACTTTTTGTTTAAAAAAAAAAAAAGCTTTTCAGCCCTACATGGTCTCTGATTTAAAGAAATAAATCAAAACGGACATGATTTACTGTCATATAATCTTGCTGTACATAAAGCAAGACTAAACTATAATTGCTTCAATGTTGATTCAATGTAAAATAAGTGATTGAATTTAAGTTGAACAAACATTGATTATATGCCCATCTTGATCTATTTTTCATCACTGAAATAACATTATTTCAAGGTGCAAACCTGATGAAAAATCAACATTTAACATTTAAATTTCAACATTGATTCAATGACAAGTTGGTTGATGCTTTAATGTTGATTCAATGATGAATCAATGTTGTTCTGCTATCTGGGTAGTCACTTTGCCAAAAGTCCAAGTTTCTTTATTGACCTCCTTACGGTGCGAAGTGATAATTTCTATTGCATTCGGATCTGAAGCTCGTTTTGAATATGTTTAGCAGACCGTTCATCATCCTCATCCAGCATTTTCTCAATACACTGAAGTACAGCACTATACAAATAAAAACTGCATTTTATTTGATGTCAGATTAATGTAAAATTTTAGATTTTATACGGAACATATACAGTACTAACATAACCTACCTGATCACTTTCAATGTAGTTGGTGTTTTAAGTCAGGCGACGAGAACGACAATGTCGTCTGATCGTGTAGTTGGAGACATGAACACCTGACTTTATCAAGAATGTCCTGATATCAGAGAAATGGTGTCCTGCTGTCCACAGAGACCTGATCTTGATGCTCATCTCAGAGGAAATCTTTGTCATGGTCAATAGAGTGGCAGAAAGCTCGAGTGCAGACAAAGGTATAGGCTAGCATTTAAAAAGAGACCACGCAGCATTTAAACGAATGCATGTGAGTTGGACAGGACTCACCCACTTTTTAAGACCAGTGATATTGGACCCTCTCACCTTTAGCGTCTCTAATTTATCGCGGACTGTACAGTATGTCTGCCATTCAAAATGAATAGTGTTTCAGAATGTGTTACAGATGTCGCCTTTAAGACTGCGCATGTTTTCCCGCGAGAGGCCGCAATTTAGCGCGCGGCGTGCCGCAACTTGCCGGAGGCAACATTCAGGAATTTAAAATAAATGTGTTGTGCTTCACTGAATATCCGCCAGATGGCGCATGGAAGGCGGACCAAGTACAAATGAATTGTGTATAAGGTTAACCATTAACCTAAAACAATATTGTTTCCAATGCTATAGTAAACATTGTGCAAACATTTCATAATGAACGTGTGTATATGTGCTTCTTGTTATTTTCATAATGAAGAAATGAGATGCCCAAGTTCGTGCTTTAAAAGTTTCTTATATAGTTTTTGTAATATCTTAACAGGTACAAAATAATGAAAGACATGGCCATGCCGCGGTTTGAATGGTCTTGAAATTAATTTAATTTCCTGATAGTAGGCTATCTGATAGTGTTAACTATGTGAATTTGTCCTGATTCGTGAATATGCCAACATGTCTTATTTAAAACGTAAAAATGAGTCGCCATCATCAGAAGACATGAATGAACAATATATATATATATGCAGGGCAGTGCAGAGACGTTTAAAGGGGCGGGTGCTCAAAGTTATAAAAGATAGAACATGCTGAATAACAACAACTCACATTCATACAACAACTCATACAACAACTCACATTCAATTCTAATATGGAATTGCATCATACTGTATGACTGTTATCAGCGTAAAAATGTGTCGCCATCATCAGAAGACATCATGAATTAACAATGTGTATGTGTTTGTATGTGCATATATTATATAAGTATGTGTTTGTGTGCGTGTCTCATATGTAACATTCATATAAAATGCAATTCATGATAAGTGTATGTTGTTAAAGTATTTGTGGATATGTATGTAACGACGCGGCTCGCGCAAGGTGCAGAGCCGCGCATAAACTGTTCAGAAAGGGCCGTGTTGTGATACCGCGACACTCCGTGTGATCATTCGGTCGCACCAGTAAAAGGTGTCAGTGGCAAAGACAAAGCGCACTGGAGAAGACACAAGCAAAGCCCAAGCCTCTGTCCAGTGGCGGTTCTACACTGAATTGCTGCCTGGGCGAGACTCCCTCCCGGCACCCCCCCCCCCCCCCGTCCCCCCCTCAAAAAAAAAAAAAAAAAAAAAACTTCACATTTTGTACACACCACACGTTTTATTAAACTACTCAGAACTTAAATAAATATACTGTGTACAAACAAATATTATATAAATATAGAATTAATATAGAACAAATCACACTAAAGAAAAATAACTTATTTACTTCACTGCAGAACAGAAACCACAAACTGAAACGAAAATCTGACTTTTCTGGCCTTTCTAGATGCAAAGTCATCAATAATGGCATCATATGAGATATGCTCCCCTATTGCATGATTTATGCTTATGACATATGCTTTATGCTTATGACAGCAAGGCCAGTAAGCCGTTCCTGAGACATGGTTGACCTCAGGTATGTCTTGATTAACCTGAGTTTGGAAAAGCTCCTCTCTGCTTGAGCTACAGTCACTGGCAATGTACTGTAAGTGCAATCCTGAGGGCAGTCCAAAAGTTGGGGTAGATATCAGATAGATCGTTATCGTGCATAAAAGTGATAAGCTCAAAGAGGCTCATGGTTTTTTATGGCAGTCATTAGACACTTTATTAATCTAATATAATCTAATCTAAGGGAGGAACAATTAGCTCCTTGGTTAATTTACTGCCTCAAATTATATGCTTTGTCACGTAACAGAGTTACTGTATAGCAAATGGAAAATGTCTTTTAAACTATCTACACATATGTAAATTAAACTGGCTATTTACAGTATACTGTAAATATATTGTAAATATATTGGCTATAGCCAACATTAACATAATAAACAATGGAAATAAATAACTGTACTTGCAACAGTCTTGCTGCAAAACATAATTTTGTGGTTACATTTTGTGGTATTTAATAGAAACCATTAGAATTTCTGTGATGGTTTGTAAATTAGGATTTTATTGTTTGTACCTGGGACAGTGAACAGGGGCTCTGTGTTGTGACACAGGCTACACTACATTCAGGCTCTAATACCTGGGACAGTGAACAGGGACTCTGTGTTGTGACACAGGCTACATGACATTCAGGCTCTAATACCTGGGACAGTGAACAGGGGCTCTGTGTTGTGACACAGGCTACATGACATTCAGGCTCTAATACCTGGGACGGTGAACAGGGGCTCTGTGTTGTGACACAGGCTACACGACATTCAGGCTCTAATACCTGGGACAGTGAACAGGGGCTCTGTGTTGTGACACAGGCAACACGACATTCAGGCTCTAATACCTGGGACAGTGAACAGGGGCTCGGTGTTGTGACACAGGCGACAAGACAAACTCATAAAAGAAACACACTAGGCATGGAGCTGAAAACGTGGACTACACAAGAGAAACGGGACGGGACTAGAGACACGGTTAGACTGGAGACAAGCGACAGGACTAGAGACCGGGGGAGACAAGAGACAGAACACAGGCTAAAGACATGGCAGTTAACTAGGCAGGGCTACTAGCTGAACAAGGCTATGAGCTAACCCTGGCAGTCACCTACACCTACACCTAGCTAAGCATGTCTTTAGCCTGACATGCACATAGCTACACTTACCTGATCGCTACACATATAACTCTAGGGGCGCAGGACACGGGAGTACAAGGGCTATGGGACACTCAAAGGCTAGGCTGGGGGACACCCAAAGTCTAGGCTGGGGGACACTCAAAGGCTAGGCTGGGGGACACTCAAAGGCTAGGCTGGGGGACACTCAAAGGCTAGGCTGGGGGACACTCAAAGGCTAGGCTGGGGGACACTCAAAGGCTAGGCTGGGGGACACTCAAAGGCTAGGCTAGGGGACTCTCAAAGGCTAGGCTAGGGGACTCTCAAAGGAGGCTAGGAGACACATAGATTAGGAGATACATAGAGGTTAGGAGACACATAGAGGCTAGCTACTTACCTGCTCTATCACAAACAACACAACAGGACTCAACTCCACACACACAGAGGAGTGTTAGTCTAACACAGAGAACAAACCTACAGAGCCAGTTATATATAAATAAACAAAACAAAACAAAACTAAAGCCCACTAGACAATGTTAATGCTCGACCCAGTTTCCCAGAGCTAACAGCTTTTTATGAGATTGCTAATGAGCCACCTCGGGACAGGTGACACTTAGTTGTCACCTGACCGAGGTGCCTTCTGGGAAACTGGGTCTTCCAACAAAAAACTACAAAACACAAAACATGACCACAGTGCCCTCTAGGGGCAGTCCCTTACACTGAATAACAACAACTCACATTCATAACGAATCTAATATGGAATTGCATCATACTGTATGACTGTCATCAGGTCGGGACAATGCAAAGCAAATTAGCCTATGTTTTACCTGACGGCGTACAATGTTGCTGTTGATTATTATATTATTAGTAATAATTTTTTAAAATCTATACAAATAAAACACACAAACATGCACATGCAGTGCTTATTAAATGTTTAAACTGTAGAGATACAATAATTTTACTGCTGTAATTTTATCTAATTTGAAATATAAAGCTAATATTATCTGTTACTTAATATATTTTCTTTAAAAACAGAGTTTTATTTTATATCATTAATATAATAATCCATAATTATGTGGATATCCATATTAGATGGCTTTTAGTGAAAAAAAACTGTAACTTACTTTAAAACTAAACATGTTCCCTAAAACGGTGGACAGAGCTACAGACCCCCCCTGTAAACCCCCTTACCCAGTTAGCTAGCAGTTAATGACCACCACTACTTGTGCAGGTCATAAAAGGACAGGTAATGTTTGTCGCGCTGTTGCACAAACAGCACGCTCATTTATTTCAATTCATTTGTTGATATAGACTATAGTGTGCGCTGTACACCCTATTTACTGTTTTGCTACAGTCTGCACCTTCCAGTTAATTTGCCTGCTTCTCCTCCAGCTCCCCACCGCCCTCAAGGGCGAGCATTGGTTAATGGCAGGCATGTGACTGATGCAAGCCAGATCCTTTTATTTAGCAAAATTGAGATTAATAGTTACATTTTATTGTTGAGGGGCAAAGACAGGGCTCCATACGCACATACACATAAAAAAAAGGGCACTTGAGGCATCCTGGAGGAAAGCCCCCCCCCCTGCACGTGCCTGTATGTGTGTGTGTGTGTGTGTGTGTGTGTGTGTACAGTATATACAACGTGACAGTGCGCTCAATTACAGCTCAGTCCCTCTTCTCACCTTTGATAGGTGTGAAGTTATCAAACCGCTTTCGGATGGGGGATTTGGCACAATTGAGGGGTTTAAAACTATTTAACAAGACCAAGACGTATGGAGCGATATCGTAGACAATATTCAAATGCAATTGCAAATTGCATTTGCAATTGCGTTTTCCATATGTGGACGCACAAAGTGTGCCATAATTCAAATGCAATTGCAAACTTTGCATTACCGTTTGCTGTTTCGCCTTCGCGAGCGCACACTGACTGCCAAATTTCAAATGAAAAAACAAAGTCCATTTGCATTTGTATTTCCCAGGTCTTACACGTCATGAACCTGTAATATTTAAATATCAAAATCAATCACCACGTTTGCTTTTTCACTTTCTCTGTCCCGCGCGTCAAGCCGGCCAAAACTCAAATGCAATCACTAATCCATTTGCAATTGAATTTCCAACACTTTACACAGAAACCTGTCAATCAGCGTCAGGGGCGGGTCTATACTGTGGGGCGGGATTGTATGGGGAGTGACGTCACTCGCACTCGCCGACCAAAGATATGCAGGTTAGGCTAATTGGTGTTCCCAAAAAAAAAAAAAAAATAAATAAATTGCCCGTAGTGTGTGATTGGGTGTGTGTGAGTGTGTGTGTGTGTGTGTGTGCCCTGCGATAGATTGGCACCCTGTCCAGGGTGTACCCCGCCTAGTGCCCGAAGTCTCCTGGGATAGGCTCCAGGTCCCCCGCGACCCTGAACACAGGATTAAGCGGTATAGAAGATGAATGAATATGCTGGACACAAACAGCAAAAAACATGATGAAAAACAATAAAGTGCTTAGGGCTTTTCATCATGTTCCTTGCTGTTTGTGTCCAGCATTGAATAATTATTTCATCTATTATTTGGGAATTAGCTGGGAATAAGAGCTGGAATGTGATTGTGAATTTATATATATAGGCATATATATATATATATATATATATATATATATATATATATATATAGAGAGAGAGAGAGAGAGAGAGAGAGGTGTTTTGCTGGCGAAAAACATTTTAGGCAGAGACGTCTGCTCGGCCTTGTTAATTTTTTTTTAAAACCCCCAATTCTACGAATTCCCCCATCAGCGAAACCTAAAGGTGAGAAGAGGCATTACAGTGGGGGTTCTGTGGTTCTCCAAACTCAGAAGGCTACGTGTCAGCCGATAACTGCTCCTTTGATCTTCTGGTTACAGCGAGGCACCGACTTCTGATGAGCGTATAGTAGCCTGTACAAGCCAAGCTCTTCCCCAAAATATTATGTGTATGTCTGCAACAATCACTAACCATTAAGATGTTTTTTGTGTAATTAAACACGGATATATTAATTATATTTTCTTTACACATAATATTTCATTATTTATACACGGGCATCACTAGGCCATTTTTAGGGGGGCTTTAGCCCATCTTCCCCTTTAAATTTATTTTAAGTATTTTTTTTTATTTTTTATGTCTGCCAGTTTCCAACAAAAAGCAGCAGTATTGTCAAAGAATTAACAGATAAATATTTAATATTATTGGCACCCACACAGTTTATTCCATTGTCCAGCCTCATAGGTGTGTTGTTTATATTGCTAATCAATGTAAGTTTAAAGTTATATGCTGTTTTCTGGTTACATTTTTCTGATTGTACCTGTAAATAGAAAAAAGTTTATACGGTAAACACACACATATATTAATTCATATATATATATATATATATATATATATATATATATATATATATATATATATATATACACATGCTTAATTAAATTCTTAAATCATCGTGTTCACCCATGAACTGAAAAAAAGAACTTGTAAGATTTACTTAATAAATCCTCTTAACAATTTGCACACATAGATTAAGTAAATTTTATTGCTCCAATATTAAGTAAAACTCAACCGGAATTGTCAGGTAAAATCTACTTAATAATTTAATTAAAAATCAAAGAAATTAAGTAAAAGTTGCATAATTATATTTAATGCACAAATTAAATTTATTTAAAATAATCAAGTAAAGTTAATTCATTCCCAGATAGCACACACACGTCGCAGAGATAATTAATAAATAAACCACACTCTCAGCTAATAATAAAACACAGATTCATTTATTTTTATAAAAAATACATTTAATAACAAGCAAACATTTGATTAATTTATACAAAGACGAGAAAACGAGATAACAGTAACTTACAAATGAGGTCTCAATTTGAAAAGATGTACAAAACATAAAACACCACAAATAAGTATTAATCACAGAAACAAAATTAAACACCAACAGAAACGTTTTGTACTTTATAACTGTACGTTATGATTTTTAAATATGACCGTTAGATACGTTGGTCAGGAAACTCCTGAAGTCAGATGCAGACACACTTTCAGTCACAAACTGCTGTGACAAAATATAGAGATACTGTAGATATTCAATTAAAATTCATGATACTTAATTTAGCAAATGAACAATATTTATACTTTGTTCCTCTTGCTTCACAACTCATGAGAACAGACTGAAACCAGAACCGAACCGGAGATTAAGGAAAAAGTGAGAAGCAAGAATCATGTGTGGAAAGATTAAGCATGCAAGGTCACAGGATGACTCTACTTCTTTTTCTTGTCTGCAATGCGATTTAGACAAATTAGAGCTGCTGTCAATACTGTATGAACATATGTACAGGTTCTTTACAGTTGAAATTTAACTTGTAACTTATTAATAAAATTCGGATTCAGAAAAAAACGTTTATTGCTAGTGCTCTTTTATCATTTAATGCTTTAACACACACGACTCAGTTTGTTCAGAAATGGCATCTCGCTGGCGAGCCTTTCTCTGAACACAGCGTTTTCATGAGGGGTGGGGGTAAGAAACACACATCTCGGTTTATTAATCTGCGCGCTCAGTTCGTTATTATTTTATTTATTTATTTATTTACCACAGGACCCCTGGGGGGCTCCGTAGGTTCAGGTTATGATCTATAGTGTCGAATGCATCACGTCAACTGAAGCCGAAAAAGTGTTATCTCTCTTAGGTGCCCATTGACAGCAAGTGACAGAGCTCATAAACGGGTCTAGCTCAAACTGTAAATACTGATACTGTATTTAGTAGGGATGTAACGGTATCAAAACTTCACAGTACGGTAATACCTCGATATGAATGGCATGGTACGGTATTTATTGAATCATTTACAGGAAAAACAAAACTAATCAAGAGACTCAAAAAAAGTGCCAGAAGTGTTTATTAAACAGTATAGATGAACACTGAACATATCAATGGCATACAAATTAGCCATCTATCTGTAAACTTTGAAACAGGAACTTAATTTTTTTTATTTTAATAACAAAAAATTATTAAACCATGTAAAAAAATAAAGTTTCAATTTAGTATTCTTGAAAATGCTACTTATTGCAGCTGGCCCATGTGCTGAATGAGAACACTCACCTCATTTACTTACTTATTCAGACAGATTTTTTCCCCCTTCTTGTTTCTTTTCAGAGAGAAACCAAAATGATTCGATAAAACTATAGGTCTTCTGAGAAAAGTTTGCTCAGGCGAATTGGAGGTAGCGGGAACTACAATTCCCATCAGCCCAGGTGTGACCATCATCCTTTACGGTCTGTTGTCGCTACAGATCCAGTAATACGGAAATGGCGGGTGCTGCTATTAGCGGCGAAGGAAAAGAGATGGAAAGAGTAATTAATCATTACGGAGTAAGCGGGTTTTTAATCGGACGTGCGCATTACTGGATCAGTAGCGAGAACAGACCGCAAAGGATGATGGCCACGCCTGGGCTGAGTTCCTGATAACTCATGTTCGCTCCATTTGCCTGAGCAAACTTTTCTCAGAAGACCTATCATTTTACCGTCATGCGACCACAGTATTATTGAAATAAATTGTCATTGCGGTACGACGGTATTTACAATACCGTTACATCCCTAGTATTTAGTCTTCATTTTCTTCTCTCCTTCAATGATGATATTTCTTTGACTGTGCTTTCTCCATTCAGGATTATTGTTAATAGTAGTAGTAGTGCGCCTTAAATATACACTAAACTGTAACTGTACGGCAAGTCACGTCCTCTGCTCGAGCCAAGCCATGATCTCCAGCAACTCCTTTCCATACTCCATCCCGTTGCTTCCGTTTTGCCGCCTCATTCATTCATACTCGAGCACAGCTGCGCTTCATCTCATTCATCACCTCAACGCTATATAACTCCGCCTCAGACAGTGAACTCTCGCCGAATTATTGCGTGCTCCAAGCCCAGTGTTTTTGTGCCTAGTGTTTTGCCAAATAATACCTTTCGCCTCTCACATTGTTGACCCTTTTCACCTCTAGTTACGTCTTTGCTTCACAAATCAGAATTGTTTGCTACGTTGACTGATAACCCAGCTTTGAACCTTTACTTCCACTTTCGACTTCGACTCTGTCAATACCCATAGGATCACTGCAACTCTGATCTCTCTCTGCTGGCGCATCGGATTCAGCACGCGTGTGGCGGACTTCAGCTCTCCACACAGCCGCGTTCACTCGGCTGCAGCTTTCACTCAACCTACGCGTTCTTTGCCACGCTTGGCAGGCCACCGTGCGAGCTCTGTGTCACTCGCTCCTTAACTCCAATATACAGCCTCGGCCAAGCCACAGCTCACCTCAAGTAATGTTTTTTATTTGTTATTCCATTCTCCCTCTGTTTCACTTTCATATTCTGCGTTAGAATCAGTAGTATTGAAACAAAGAAAGTGACTTTCCTTTGATTATAATTCTCCTTCTGTTTGACTCTCATATTTTGCATTAAGATCAGTGATATTGAAATAAAGTAACTTTCCTTTTGATTATAATTCTATCTCTATTTGACGTTGATATTTTGCATTAAAATCAGTTATATTGAACCTATTCTGTTTTGTCTGCTTTTGGGCCCCCCAAGCCTGCGAACCACCCGTGAGACTAAACAATAAACACAGCCTTGTGCAAAGTGAAAGTGAGTTGCGTGTGCTGATATGAGTAGATTTATCGATAAAACTACAGACATAAAATGAAAAAAAAAAACACAAAAATATGTGCTACTCGCTGAATACAACGAGACAGCACACAGAATCCCCGGGCTTTGACTGCACTTTCTCCATTCGTTAGCATTGTAGTAGTACACTAAAAAAGGCTGGGTTTCTGTAAACACGTAGTTGGGTTGTTTATGCAAAATCTATAAATTCAAATCCAACATTTTAATGGTTAGTGATCGGTGCAAGGGCGTGAACTCGCATGTTCCGTTCTGTGATATTCCATTGTCATTCATGTTGCCGCAATTTTAGAGCCCTAAAAAAGCATTCGTTAGTTAGTAAGTAAGCAAATAAAAGATAAATGAATAAATAGCTTTAAATGGTACTTCAGTGTATTGTAAAAGTACTCTAGAATGAGTGTGTGTATATATTATACAAATATATATATATATATATATATATATATATATATATATATATATGTTGTAAAAATCCAAATAACTTTACAGATCTTCATTGTAAAGGGTTTAAACAATGTTTTCCATGCATGTTCAATTAACCATAATCAATTAATTAACATGCACCTGTGGAATGGTTGTTAAGACCTTAACAGCTTACAGAAAGTAGGCATTTAAGGTCACAGTTCTAAAAACGCAGGACACTAAAGAGACTTGTCTACCGACTGCGAAAAACACCCAAAGAAAGATGCCCACGGTCCCTGCTCATTTGCGTGAATGTGCATTAGGCATGCTGCAGGGAGGCATGAGGACTGCTGATGTGGCTAGGGCAATAAATTGCCATGTCCGCACTGTGAGACGCCTAAGACAGCGCTACAGGGAAACAGGAAGGACAGCTGATCATCCTCGCAGTGGAAGACCACGTGTAGCAACACCTGCACAGGATGGGTACATCCGAATATCACACCTGCGTGACAGGTACAGGATGGCCAGAACAACTTCCCGAGTCACACCAGGAACACACAATCCCTCCATCTTACAGCAAGAACTGACAAATCTGGTCCAGTCCATGAGGAGGAGATGCACTGCAGTACTTCAAGCAGCTGGTGGCCACACCAGATACTGACTGGTACTTTTGATTTTGAGCCTCGCTTCATTCAAGGACACATTGTGAAACATTTTTAGTTCATGTCTTATGGTGTTGACTCTTTTAATGTTCATACTGTCATGCGCACTCAGGCCGCGACTGGCACTAGGACCCGGAAGTAATACGGTCGCGAACCTGAAAGCATAAAAGGAAACAAGATGGCGCCGCACATCGCTCAGTCATTGAGTTTTGCCCATGCTACCTCGGATTCGTTCGTCAAATCGTAAGTACTCACTTCCTTGGGTTTACTTTCAGACTGAGTGTGTATTTATAGGACGCGAGATAGATTCTTTCTCTTACTCCTTAACTGTGAGAGTCCTTATATCAATCGCGTGATTATCCTGCCAGTTTGTGTTCATCCGCGTTTGGGTTTACCATTCACGCTACAAAGGGCTAACCACTAAAGCTAAGTCTTTCTGGTCTCCTCGGGTTAGTTCACGACAGAATGACTGAGCCAACAACGGTAAACCCAGCGGCTCATGCGCGCTTAAGCGAGGTGGTGGACCAGCATGCTAGGCTGATCAACAAGCTAACCAGAGAGCATGCTAATCTGCGCCAGAGTGTCCAAGATATCGCAGCCTTGCGCCACGAGGTTGCGGAGCTCAGGCCAGAGAACGCAGATCTCCGCGTGGCTGTTGACGGCATGGCCAGCCGGCCGCTGGTCGCGGCGGCCGCGGCACCGCACCCCCCCCCCCCCCCCCCCTTTCTGATGTCTTTCTCGCTTTACCAGACAAATGGGATGGCACGGATGGGAAATGCAGTGTTTTTCACATCTCTGGGTCTGGTGTTTGAGTTCAATCCCACCAAATACTCCACCGATCGGCTACGCATTGCACTAATCGTCTCGTTGCTATCCGGGCAGGCAGCTGAGTGGGCCACAGCAGTTCTTCACGCAGACACGGACACCGCCCACTCATACAGCGAGTTCACCCGCCAGTTTAAACTTACTTTTGAACACCCAGCGGGCGAGGTGGAGACCGACATGAAGCTCTATCACCTGCGACAGGGAGGATTGCCCGTGAGTCGTTACACCGCAGAATTTTGGACCCTCGCGGTGCAGACCTCCTGGGGAGACGCCACCCTCCGGACATCCCGGCTTCCTGGATCAAGGACGAGCTAGCCGGACGAGAGCTCCCAGCCACGCTGGAGGGACTGATTCAACTGTCTCTCTGAATCGACCAACGCCTCCTCGCTCGTCCTAAGCCAGCACCCCCGGCTTCCAACTATTCCTACACCACACCAAGACCACCGACCACCTTCACCACCACTATACCCGGACATGTCGGATCTCCACCTCCTGCCATGGCTAACACGAGAGCCGGGGAACCCATGCAACTAGGGCGCGCCTCCCTGACCGTGGCGGAACGCGAGAGACGCTACCGTGAAGGTTTGTGTGCCTATTGTGGATCTGCGGCACAGAAGGGAAAAACACCATTTTGACCATCGTCGACCAATTCTCCAAGGCGGTTCACCTGGTGGCCCTCGCCGGACTCCCATCAGCAAAGAACACAGCAGAGCTGATATTGGAACACGTAGTCTGATTGCATGGGTTGCCAAAGGACATCGTCTCGGACAGAGGCCCCCAGTTCACCGCTTGGTTCTGGAGGGCCTTCTGCCGTGTGATCAATTCTTCCGGATACCACCCCCAGACTATTGGTCTGACGGAACGAACCAACCAACAGCTGGAGTGTTACCTAAGGTGGTTTGTGTCGGATCTTCAATGCTCCTGGGCCCACTACCTCAAATGGGCGGAGTTGTCCCACAACCTCCACATCTCCTCTGCTACCAACCTAAGCCCATTTGACGTACCATCAGCCCAACAGTTGGTCCGCTGGTGTTGACGGATATGGCACCAAGCCAACCTTGCCATCCAACGTTCTAATAACAACTACATTGCACAACATCGCCGTCGACACCCCCCGGGACGATTGTATCACGTAGTTGACAAGGTATGGTTATCAACCAAGAATCTCCATCTGCACACTGAATCCCGGAAACACACTAAGGATTAACCCTGTCACCTACTGGCTCCAGCTGCCTGCGGCGCACCGGATTCACCCAGTCTGTCATACATCCCAACTGAAGCCATTCACCACATCACCTATGATTCCACCCACCCCCCCTGCTCCTCCTCCCCGTATCATCGACGGCGGTCCCGCCTACACCGTGCGACGGATCCTCAACTCATGTTACTTCAGTGAAATTTTACTTAAGTACAAGTAAAGTTACCATTATAAAAATCTACTCAAGTATGGCATATGGCATATGGCAGAAAGAACTAGATCCAATCAAATGAAATAATGAGGTTTGTATACACACACACACACACACACACACACACACACACACACACACACACACACAGCAGGAGGAGGATCAGATTCAGGGTGGACCCAGGCCAAAATAATAAACAAAATGGTATTTATATTTAGTAGCTAGATTACCTGCAAAAAAAAAAAAAAAACACACAAACAAAAAGGGAGTTACCTTCCCGGACTCCCTAAACCATTCATTCATTCATTTTCTATACCGCTTAATCCTGTGTTCAGGGTCGCGGGGGACCTGGAGCCTATCCCAGGAGACTTCGGGCACTAGGCGGGGTACACTCTGGACAGTGTGCCAATCCATCGCAGGGCACACACACATACACACACTCACACACCCATTCACACACTACGGGCAATTTAGGAACACCAATTAGCCTAACCTGCATATCTTTGGACTGTGGGAGGAAACCGGAGTACCCGGAGGAAACCCACCAAGCACGGGGAGAACATGCAAACTCCATGCACACAGAGACAGGAATCGAGCCTGGCCGGGGAATCGAACCCAGACCCTGGAGGTGCAAGGCGACAGTGCTAAGCACTACACCACCGCGCCGCCCCCTCCCTAAACCAAAAACAGTGAAATTATCTACAAATATATACAAAGGCCAACGAAACCAAAGGGACAAAGCAATAAGCAAAGTCAATGGGAGGCAAAAAGTCAAAACCGGAATACACAACCAAATATCAAAACGCCAAAATCACAATCTTTCCTCTTTCCCGCGTCTCTCTCCGGTTTATATATGGGCGCGCTAGTCGATGACGTCACTCTCAGGGCGGAAGTGACCATGTGGAAGGTCAGGAAGATGCAGATGTCAGAAAACCTGGAGTGGCGTCTGGAGCGGCGCACGACCAGGACTAGGGTTGTTCCGATTCCGATACTGGTATCGGAAATGCTGCCGATACCACAAAAAAAGCTGGCATCGGAATCGGCGAGTACTTGAGTCCACGTACCGATCCGATACCATTTTCCTAAACATAACCTATTTATGCTCGCTAGCTTTGCTAGCTTAGCTTACTTACAGAGTGTCACGGCGTGCGCCTGTGATGGGCGTGCATCCAAATTGATATCGCACCTCGCTCACTAGTTAGGCGGCCTCCCCACCCTTTAGGTATGTGAAGTAGCAGGGCCGCAGAATCAGGCAACGGCCCATGAGCTATCGGCGCTATAAAACACAGCGGGGAGTGTAGCTCGGGGTCTGACTGTTGGGAAGCTGGACTTTGCGACGCAGTGGATTTTATGTGGAAAAGACCGCATAGAGCCTTTAATCCTTTCCTTCCCCATTTTTCTAAATAAATGACCCTTTTCCCTGTAAGACCTCGCCTCGCGTCCGTGTTTCATGGTGTCGCCCGTGCACTTAGGGTCGAACCCGTTACACAGGGCTAGTAGTATTTTACTTAAAAAAGAAATTATATATATATATATATATATACATATATACATATATATATATATATATATATATACACATGCATACATAATATATATATATATATATATATATACACACACACACAGTACAGATACACTCCCAGGTATCGGATCGGTACTCGGTATCGGCCGATACCCTGAGCCCAAGTATCGGTATCGGGCGGGGAAAAATGGTATCGGAACATCTCTAACCAGGACATGATACACACGCGCGAGCGCAAAAGCATAATATTTGTATTATTTTAGCATTTTCATTCATTTATTTTTTACTCAATAGCGAATATGATTTAAAATGTAGCGAATTACAATACTTCAAACAAAACGTACTTAAGTAAAAGTAAAATTACAGATTTTAAAAACTACTTTAAAAAGTAGAAATACACAAAAAAACTACTCAATTACAGTAACGCGAGAAAATGTAATTCGTTATTTTCCACCTCTGCTCATGACACAACAATTTGTGCAGAGGTTTCAGTAGGGTAGCAATGTTTGGAATGAACTGACCATAATAATTAAGCAAGCTGAGAAAAGAACGCAGCTGACTGACATTTTTAGGCACTGCCGCATCCACTATGGCTTTAACCTTGGATGGGGACGTATGAAGACCAGAGGCATCCATAACATGGCCCTAGTACTCAACTGCAGACTGGAAAAATTCACATTTGTCTTTTCGCACTCTTAATCCATACTCTTCCAATCTACTGAGGGTAGCATCTAGGTGTTGCAAGTGTGATTCATCGTCTGTACCAGTCACAAGAATATCGTCCAAATAATACACTACTCCTAGAAGGCCTGCCAGAATCTGGTCCATCGCCTGTTGAAACAGGGATGGAGCCGAAGTAATTCCGTAAGTGCTTATACCAAAATATGCCCATGTGTGTGTTGATGGTGAGGAGTTCTCTTGACTGTTCCTCAACATGCATTTGGAGACATGCTTGATTTAGATCGATTTTACTGAATTTCTGTGCTCCAGTTAGTCCTGCAAAGAGATAATTTATGTGAGGCAAGTGTTATTGTTCCGCAGACAACACTGGATTTACAGTGACTTTAAAATCCCCACAAATTCTTATACTTCCACTAAAAAAAAACTGGAACAATAGGTGCTGCCTATTTGCTGACATTGACTGATTCAAATTAGTCTCCACCTTGGGTTTGAGTGCATATGGCAGTGGTTGGGGCTTTAAGAATTTAGGCTGGCAATCCGACTCAACAGTCAACTTCACCTTGATTCCCTGCATGCTACCTAATTCCTGTTAAAACACTTCACTATGTTGTTGAAGAACACTCTCTAAATCCAGTGTTGTAGATGTCATCCTGTGTACAGTCTGCCAGTCCACCTTAAGTTGCTCCAGCCAGGAACGTCCCATCAGTGAGGGATAATCTCTGAAAACCACATACTGTCACGGAAACACCAGGCTCCACCCTCAATCTCCGTTCCCAATCACCCGAGTTCTGTGCACACACCTGATTCACATTTGCACCACACCTTATATACACCTCACTCTCCAGCATCTAGCGTCTGACCTCACTCATGGAATACAGACTCCGTAACGTACCGATTTCAACGTTGTTCCTCATCTCGTCTCGTTTCATTCTCAGCTCCTATGCCTCATCAATTGTACAGCATCCACTCCATGTGCAATGGTTCATCTGGTTAGCTCCGCTCATCCGCTCAGTTCCAACGTCACCGCAGTTAAGCTAATCGGTTTTTCCACTCATTGTTTCACTTTACACAAACTGTCAAATAAAACACCCATTCGGGTTTTCACTCTATAGGCATCTGTTTGAGTCTGTCTTCCTTAACAGAAGGTCAGAACATACAATGAATCCAACGGGCCAGGATCCATTACTAGAGCTGGTGGAGCAACTTCGCCAACTTCCAGCAACAACCACTCCTTCTCCAACTCCTCCCGCTCACACCAGTCCCATGGCAACGCCACCGCCTTATGGTAGCGAGGCGGAGAACTGCAGCGGTTTCCTTCTCCAGTGCGAGCTTCACTTCGAAATGCAGCCTCTCCAGTTCTCCACTGACAGAGCGAAAATCGCTTTCATTATTTCACTTCTTACCGACAAAGTGCTACAATGGGGCGAAGCTATTTGGCAACAAGATGGCAATGTTGTCCATAATTATGAAGATTTCGAAGATTTCATCTCATACATCCAAGCGGCAGATTCGTCCACCCAGAAAAACTGTTCAAGCTAAATCAAGGTAACAGTAATATAAGTGATTATGTTCTTACTTTCAGAACTCATGCAGCCTCCAGTGGGTGGAACAAGGACTTAACCCACAAATCAGGCTGCAACTCATGACACATGACGACTCCATGGATTTGGAACAGTTCATCCGGGTCGCTAACCGTCTACTGGAGTGTACCGCCGAAACCTCCGTGCTCAGAGGAGCACCCGCAGTTCTCCGCCCACCTGAGGTGAAATCCGCTCCAGAACCCATGCAGGTGGATCAACAGTCATTTTCCAGGCTCACTCCAGCTGAACAACAACGATGGCTGACTTTGGGACTCTGCCTTTACTGTGCAGAAAAGGGGCACATTCGCCTGACATGTCCTAGATGTCCTCCCCGTCCTCCGGTGAGCAACCTTTCCTATCTCAGTAAACCCATGGCACCGTTAACAACCAATGTCACCATTAAAACAGCTGACTCCTCTGTTACAGTAAAGGCTCTCCTAGATTCTGGGTCAGCTGGTAACTGTCAACGGCTCCGAATACCCCCGTTACTCCACTCCACTCAATTCAAGATGTCACTGGTGCCCCCCTCAGGGGGGATTGGTTCATCACGCCACTCCTCTTCTACATATGCAGATAGGTTGTCTTCACACCGAACACATCAAGTTCCTGGTTCTGGAGCGGTCCACCTCCGACATCATTCTTGGACGTCCGTGGCTCCCCGAACATCAGCCCATTATCTCCTGGGACAGTGGAGAAATCTTAAAGTGGGTAGCTGAATGTCTAGAGCACTGTATACAGGTGAAACCCCTCATCTCAGTTAACACAACCTCAGTGGAGAGCCCTGCAGAACAACAGATCACTATCCCCAAGCTCTATTCCTCCTTCAATGATGTCTTCTGTCCTCGGCGAGCCACACAGTTGCCACCTCATCGGCCATGGGACTGTGCCATCGACCTTCTCCCTGGTGAACCAGTGCCCAGAGGTAAAATTTACTCGCTATCCATTCCTGAACAGAAAACAATGGAAGAATACATTGAGGAGGTTCTACACCAAGGTTACATTCGGCCATCTACCCACTGCTGCTTCCAGCTTCTTCTTTGTGACTAAAAAAGACGGGGCCTTCGCCCCTGTATTGACTACCGTACTCTAAACAATAACACAGTTAAATTTAGTTATCCTCTTCCTCTCGTCCCTGCTGCCTTAGAACAACTAAGAGGAGCACAGATTTTCACAAAACTGGATCTCCGGAGCGCCTACAATCTTATCAGAATAAAAGAGGGGGACGAGTGGAAAACTGCCTTCATTACCCCGACGGGACACTACGAATATCTAGTGATGCCTTATGGTCTGGTCAATGCCCCCTCTGTGTTCCAAGGCTAAATGAATGAGGTGTTCAGATCATTTCTTAATCGATTCATTCTGGTTTATATTGATGACATTCTGATCTATTCTAGGAATGAATCGGAACACCGCATTCATGTGGCTGAGGTCCTCCGGAGACTCAGACAACACCAACTGTTCCTGAAAGCAGAAAAATGCTCCTTCCACCAATCCTCCATACATTTCCTAGGATACCACATTAGCAAAAATGAAATCAAAATGGACGAGAAGAAAGTGGAAGCCATTCGAACCTGTCCCGTTCCAACCAACATCTAACAACTCCAGCATTTTTTGGGCTTCGCAAATTTTTACAGGAGGTTTATTCATCAATACAGTTCCATAGTCTCCCCGCTTACAGACCTCCTGAAGGACAAACCCAAAAGGCTCTCCTGGGACCCCGACGCCACTCGAGCCATGAAAACACTTCAAGAAGCATTCACTTCGGCACCCATCCTTGCTTTCCTGGATCCCAGTAAACCTTTCCTGGTTGAAGTAGATGCTTCACAATCCGGAGTGGGAGCCATCCACTCACAGCAGCAGGAAAATTCTCCTCAGTATCTTCCATGGGCTTTCTTCTCCCAGAAAATTATTCCAGCCGAACGAAACTATGACATAGGAAATAGAGAACTCCTAGCTATCAAACTCGCGCTAGAGGAATGGAGACATTGGTTAGAGGGGGCTCTACATCCTTAGAACTCTCTTCATCAACCTGCTACAGGGCTTACCCCCTTCCAGTGTGTACTCGGCTACCAGCCACCTCTTTTCCTGTGGAATGGAACACCATGTGAAGTACCTTCTGTGAACCACTGGTTCCAGGAGAGTGAGAGGGTTTGGGACTCAGCTCACCAACAACTACAACGTGCAGTTCGGAGACAATGCATTGTCGCCGACGTGAGGAGAGGGGATACTCCAACTTTCCGAACTGGACAACGAGTTTGGCTCTCCACACGCGACATCCATCTTCGACTGCCCTGCAAAAAGCTGAGTCCCAGATTCATTGGCACCTTCACCATCCTCTCACAGATCAACCCCGTCACATTCAAGTTAAGTTTACCACGCACATACAAAATTCACCCCACATTTCACGTGTCAATCTTAAAACCCTATCATTCACCCATTTTCCCTGTTTCCACAGAGCCTGGTCCCGAAGACGAGCCTCCCCTCCCCCTCGAGTATCTTGTGGACTGGTAGGGGTACGGCCCTGAGGAGTGGAGTTGGGTCCCACGAGACTACATCCTCGACCCAAACCTCCTCAGGGAATTCCATCAGCAACATCCACAAATGCCTGCTCCCAGAGGAAGAGGTCGTCCATCCCGGCGGCGAGCCCAGCGGCCCTCAGGAGCGGTCCATGGATGGGGGTTCTGTCATGGAAACACCAGCTTCCACCCTCAATCTCCGTTTCCCAATCACCCGGGTTCTGAGCACACACCTGATTCACATTTGCACCACACCTTATATACACCTCACTCTCCAGCACCTAGTGCCTGACCTCACTCATGGAATCCAGACTCTGTAACGTACCGATTTCAATGTTGCTCCTCATCTCATCTCGTCGTGTTTCATTCCCAGCTCCTACGCCTCATCAACTGTCCAGCATCCACTCCGTGCACGACGGTTCTGTCATGTTCTCGAGGTGATTATTCAGTGAGGACGCAAGATACAGGTTCAAGTTCGAAACTCAAGTTCACGTTTATTTTTCTTATTCTTTTCAATCAAAGTCTCTCTTTTCTTTTGTGATGAAAATAATAAACGAAACTCAAAGAAAACACGAAGAACACAAACACCAAAAACAAAACAGGGGAAGCTCCTCAAGCTGCCTCCTCAGGCTGGGTCTGCAGGCGGGCACAGTTCGCATAAGCACAGTCTTCTTCTTTTCAAAACACACACATAGCAAACACTCGAAACAATGGCGCTCACGCCGCATGAATCCTCATAGTCTTTAATCCCAGATACCTGTTGTGACAGGTCTTATCCTGACCCTGCAGACTCGGCTCAGTCCTGAGGAGGAGACACGCACACACATAGAGGTGAGGAGAGACAACGGACATGAGGTGTAGACAACAGTGCACGGACACAGGCGTCCGGATCTGACTGGCATTTATAGTGACACACGAGGGAGTGACACAGGTGCACATCATTACTTGTGATGAGGGGAAGACATACCACTTTGACACACTAGGGGGGGACAAGGTGCGGCTCAGTAGTCCAGAGACCCAGATCGTATTTCCCCGGACCGTGGTGGCACAGATGTGACAGGTTCATCTGGTTACTGTGGTGGATTTTTTATTCTCCCCACACCGAAGTTGCCCTAATTTAAAATATTAAACAAATACTGTAATTTTAATAAAAGGAATTAAAGAAAGACTCCGGACTCCGTGTAGATCTAGATGAAGTAAGGATAAAGTTTTATTGCAACAATAAAACAAAGTGAGCCAGTCTTGAAAATGCCTTAGACGTGGATCAGAGCATCACCAAGTCATGGACCGGGCTTCGGTGAGTTTTACTGAGGATGAGCCCGAGCCATCTGCATCGTTACTGCAGTTCCTAGAGGAGACAGGGCTCACTTTTTAAAAGAATGTTGACCCCAAACTGGGTCCTTCGAAGAGGCCGCGTGCGGATAGCCCTTATCCATTTTCTTTAAGGCCTGTACGACCTGAATCTACAACGCCAGCTCCGCCACTCCTAAAACCTGTTTGTCACGTAAGTGTTGGCACCCAGACCCAATGCTAATTGCTAATTGACTTCTTATGCATTTTATGGCGCTTTTCCACTGCATAGTACGACACGACACAGTTCAGTTCTACTCACTTTTGGGGGGCTTTCCACTGGGAACAGTACATAGTACCTGGTCCTTTTTTTAGTACCACCTCAGCCGAGGTTCCAAGTGCGCCGAACCGTTACCAAAACGTGACGTGTAAACACGCTAGTCACTGATTAGCCGGAGAAAATCGTCATTACTGCGTCACCGAACTTGCGACACGAGACACAACAGAACCGATATATTTAGAAACAGCCAGAGAAGGATCGCACGCACCTTTTTGTATTAACCGTCGGCCTCTTTTGAAACAAACTCCTTCGTCTCGCTGTTAAAAACATCCACATGCTGAGAATGAAGAACAGCATGCCGTCGATATGCTCCATTGTTGTGTGTGTGTTTGTGGCGCGCTTACGATGAAATCACGGCAGTAGCGGCGCCGCGCGCGTGAGTAATCCCGCCCACGTTAAAGCGTTACTACACTGCAGTGGAAGAGCAAACCGAGCCAAACTGCGCCGAACCGAAGTGAGTTGAACTGAACCGTGTTGTGCCGTTCTATGCAGTGGAAAAGAGGCGTTATTTTTCTATTGATGCTTACCCAGGCCCCATGTGGTTTTTTTTTATATTTTTTTATGTTGGGCCTAATACTTTGTATTGTATAATATTCACTATGTAGATACACATACTATTTTGTGTCTATTTCTTTATTAAACTTATTATTCAGATCATTGTGTGTCTCTTCTGATTATTTAATTTGACATGTTGCTTGTGTATCCAATACCTGTTACATCACAGTTAAGATCACCCCATGTCTGAGATTACATCATGTCTGGGGCTATGTCATATCTGCTGATCTGGTGTCGTTTCTAGGGTTACTATGAAATCTCTAAGATGGCTGCTAGTCTAAGGTTCGTTGGGTGCATACTGTATACTGAACATCACATGGTGTCTTTGCTACTATGACATCACATTGTCCTTGCCTCAACTCTGTTCACTTCACCTCACATCCATAAGATAAAATTAATAGTTTTCAGTTATATTACTGCATGCACAAATATATTTAATTAAAATATGCTTACATTACCTCCGCTCATCCACCAGCTCCAACGTCACCTCAGTTAAGCTAACTGTTTTTTCCACAAACTGTCAATAAAATGCCTGTTCGGGTTTTCATTCTATCTGCATCTGTTTGAGTCTGTCTTCCGTAACACATACAATGGCAGCTTTTTTGTTTGTTTAGTTTGACCGTTACCTCTGTGAGGACTTTCATGGCCACTGATTCGCCAGTGTAAGTTTTCAGGGTTACATTGGGTGGTTTGAGTGCCAGGTGGCTCAGTATTTCTCTATATACTATGTCTGAGACCAGCGACACTGCAGCACCAGTGTCAATCTCTATCCTCTCTGGTTGGCCTTCCAGCAGCGCGATGACTTTGTATGACCTAGTTTCTCCTGCTACCGTGAGCACATACAAAGGAAGTTCGTCCTCGGATGTGTCTGTCACATTTGTTTTCTCTGTCAACTGTGAATACATATTTCTTTTTTCTTCTTTCTGAATGCTGTTTTCTGTTGCATTTTCCCTTTTCCTGCTTTATTTCTACATGTGCGCTCTATATGTCCTTTCTTTTACAACTTCGACACTCCCTATCCTTAAACCAGCATGTGGTAGGTGAGTGGCCAGATTTACCACAACGAAAACATGGGCCATTATTTCAGTCTCCATTTTATACACTTTACTGTAGTTGTCAATTGTTGAGCTTCCTTAGTAGCCAGTTCCATAGACACACTTACTTCAATTGTTCTTTGTAGTGTCAGGTTGCTCTCTGTTAGCAGTCTTTTCTGTATGCCCTCACAGCGAAGTCCGCACACTAATCTTTCCCGAAGTGTGTCACTTAGTGCATCACCAAATTCACAATGTTAAGCTAATTTCACAGATTCTCCTGCCAGCTGATTTTGTTGGTGAAATCAAAATCGCTCTGCAATTACTAAGGGCTTTGTAGAGAAATGCGCTTTGAGAGTATTCACAATTTGGTCATATGTTTTCTCTCCTGGCTTCTCTGGTTGTAGGAGGTTACGCAGTAGAGTAAATGTTTTTGGACCCATTACACTTAAAAAAGTGGTTACAACTTTTTCTTGGTTGATAGCATTTGCTGCTACATAGTACTCAAATCTGCTCACTGCTTTCCTCAAACGGACCCATATTGCCGAAAACTGACGCCATTTTTGTTCAGTTCTCCGTTATTACAAGCAATTCAGTCAGTTATCTGAATCTTTGTCTGTCCTCCCCTTTTTCGTCAGGACTTGAATTATCCACCGGCTCCGTGAAACCGCGTCACATCCGAATTCTCTTAACACGTGCAGAATAACTGCATCCTCGTCGCCACTTTGTTAAATCTTTAAGATATTGTACAGAGTGTGTGTAAATATGACACAGAGACCATTTTAACATGACTGCTCTCTTTTATATGTTTTATCACCACCTTTCCAGTACACTTCATAACAACATAACACGGTGCATTCTGGGAGATGAGGTTAAATAACAACATTAATGAAATACACAACAATTAAGTTTCAGTTGTGTATAAAAAGAGCCCAGTACACTAGACCTTATCATCAGCTGCAACTAGACAAGAAGCAAAAAATGAGAAACCAAGCGAAATCGACAACGTGAAAACCTTAAACTGAAACGTGAGAAAACTGCGGCGAAGCAACACATAATAATCCAGCAATTCCTTATAAGCCAGAAGAAATCAGCGCTGGATGAGAACGGGCCGACGGCTTGGTCCGGGGGCATGTAAGGAAAGATGACAGCGTGGGAAAACATGACCACGTGATGAGATGCCTGACAAAGAAAGGAACTGGGAAAGGAACTGTTATTGGATGAAGGCAGACTTTATGTCACGCTGAATGAACTGTCCTGGAGCCGTGCCCCCAACTCCAGCAGGGTTTGCAGGCGTTCTTGATCGTTGGCTGCCCGGCATGCACTGACCTGCTGGATGAGCTCTCCTGCCAGCTGTTGGAGCACTCGCCTCTGCTACTGGTGCTCCATGCCGTACCCCGTCTGCCGGCACTCCGACTGGGGTTTTTCCCTACCCCTGGTTTTGTCGTTCTGTGTGCTTGGGGGCATGCGTTGAATCGCCAGCCGTGTCCCTCTCCAGTCCAGCTGTTTTGCTCGCTCGTCCGCTCCAGTTTCTTGTTGAGCTCCGGCGCGCTCTATGTTGCTCCGTCGGTTGGCAAGCCGACTACCCACGGGGTCTGCTTGCCCCGACGTCACGATCATAGCCGCCCCCAAAAAATATCCAGAGGAGGCCCCTCCGCTATACCACTTTTTAGGTCGGGCATTCTGTAACGGGGTGCTTGTGTGGGTTTTGAGTGAGGCATACTGTAGTAGCAGAGGGGAAGTGATTGAGAAAGTCTTTTAATAAAGGAAACAGAACATTGACGCATACAAAACAGGGGTGAACATGACTAAAGCTACACTAGACACAGAACTACACTAGACACAGCACTACACGACACAGAACTACACTGGAGTTACACTAAGCCTAACATGGACTAGACACAACAGGCTGAGGGATAACACAAAAGAGACTAGAAACAAAACATGATACATAAACAAAACTAAACCAAGAATAACAAACCAGGAGCGAGAGAAGTGGCATGACACCAAGACCATGGAAACATAAACACCCACTTAACTGAACAGTATGTAATCAGTATGCCCGAATATGACCCATGAAACTAAGGACTATTTATAAAAGCACTGATTTAGCTAACCTCGATCAGGTGTGCTCCCATCACCTGATCGAGGTGCACTGTGGGAAATGAAGTTCAAGAAAACAAAGGAAACACAAAAGAAACCAAAATGGATTCCGTCTATAAACCTAGATGCTACAGTAAAATATTGTTTGCAACTTTTAGCTAGCATAATGTGTAGCTGTAAAACTTAGTACAAAGAGTAAAACTTTCAGTACAAAGAGTTCTGAGTAAAGGGGTATTTGTCCTACTAGCCAATATATAAGTTGACAGTGTTTATGTTGCAGTGCATATTATGAATGCTGTGTCTATCTTAAATGTCATTGTTATCTTCTGTTGGATTATGCATTAGTTTAACAAATTGTGAAACTTGTTGATTAATTTAATTAATTTTATTTCATTTAATTAACATGTCATGTTCTTTTTTTTATGTTTGTTTTGCACTATATGTAATAAAATGCATCCACTGATGGGATGCCCTTTACCTTTATGAGCTTCCCTTCTTACCCTGACATGCCCATCAGTCTGGAATAGGCTCAATCTGGACTCATCAGGTCACATTACCTTTTTTTTTTATCATTCTCTATATAGTCCCTTGCTATACTGATGCACTTATCGCTGCATTTCCCTAGTGTTTAGTTACTATCAAGATAGAAAGAACATCAAATTCAAATTCAAATTCAAATTTTATTAGTCACATACACAGTCATACACAGTATAATATGCAGTGAAATGCTTATACGACCGCCAGTGACCTAAAAAAAGAAAATAAAAGCTTGTACGTAAAATAAATAATCAATAAAAAGGAAATACTAAAGAAATAATTTTAACTAGTAAAATTAACTGTACAAAATAAGGGCATAATAAAATATTGCAAAAGTATAGAAATATAGGGTAGAGTACAGTGGGAGCCACGTCAAACAGCCGCCTGGAGCATGACTGCTCCGTGGCAGTTCCATGAAGGGTTAATGCAGGCTTCGTGCATGGAATGTGATCCCCCGCGATGACGCAGTTAACGATGCCCCGCCCCATAAACGCCCCCATGCGCTTTCTAAAAAGATGGTTGCAATGCCGTATAATTCCGCCAGATGGAGCATTGACTGGCACAGTTAACTGCAGTGTCCAGGAAGCCCAATACCGTATCTTTAATATACAGACAGTTCTTGTATTGTCAACATAGTTTCATAAATAGATGAAAAAACAACAACAACAAACCAATTAATAAAACAGATTTGTTAAATCACTCAATACACAACCCATGATGATTATGCTATTTATTATTTAATAATGAATTAATAAAATTAGTTAGTGAAATATTTTTAAGACATCCTGAAATGATCCTTAAAGACACGGTAGCGGCTGTAATTTGTCTATACCGATCATTGTAGGTACGGAATAAAAACGCAGGCTACGTACAGTATTTTATATTACTGTGTATTTTACCTAGTTCCATTTAATATACTGATAGATAATATTTTGCTGCAAAGTAAAGCTCAAAATGTAACGTCTGCTTGGGTTTGTTTTCGTTATATTTTTGATGATGTTTTCGCTGATTTTTTCACTGATAGTCTACAAGTGGCATAAGAGGCAATTAATGCCGCATGCAACCTGGAACAAATATCTGCCCATATGGATCAGTATTTCTTTAGTCATTTAATCATGCATAATGCTCCCCCGTCAAAAGATCTGATGGGGCATTAATCACTTATCACAACTGTGAATGGATGCGGCAGCAGAGACAGATTAAATCCCCATAAACACTTGGAGACAATAGTAAAAAAAAAGTTCCAGAGGGTTAGCGCCTGTTATACTAATGTATTTTTACTGATTTTTTTTACTGCTTATATTTCGTTGGTTTTTACGCAATTTCATGTGTGTGTGTGTGTGTGTGTGTGTGTGTGTGTGTGCGCGCGCACGAGAGAGAGGATACTCTGACAAGACCAACTTCCATGTGGCTCCCGTGGCGCGATCGGTTAGCGCGTGGCACTTATAAAGCGGTCCAGGTGAAGCAATGCCGAGTTCGAGTCTCACCTAAAGCACCCAAAGCATTTTACTGCATATCGCGCTGTGTATGTGACAAATAAAATTTGAAAGTAAAGCTTAAAATGTAACTTCTGCTTTGGTTTGTTTTCGTTATATTTTTTATGTTTTCGCTGAAAGTCAAATTGGCATAACAAATTGATTAATGGCGCATAATATCTGGAACAAATCTCTGTCCATACGGATCAGTGTGTCTTTAGTAATTTAACCAGCATAACGTCCCACATTAAAGATCTGATGGGGCACAAATCACTTATCACAACGGTGTATAGATGCAGCAGCAGAGACAGATTTAATCCCCATAAACATTCACACTTGAAAACAAAACTAACAGAAGTAAACAGTTCTAGAGTGTTAGTGCCTGTTATCACAGGACAGGAATCACCTACAGGATACTACTGTATTTTACTGCTCATATTTTTTACCCTAGTTTCATTTGGTTTTATGCGATTTCATGTATTATTTGTGTGTGTCTGTGTGTGCACAGTGTGTGTGTGTGTGTGTGTGTGTGAGTGCGAGAGATAGCGTGAGAGCGCGTGCGCGAGAGAGGGCTTTCATGCTGATTTATCCAAAGTTACTAAAACCTGGCTTACTACCTATAAAAAATATTTCAATTTAACTCATGGGTCTCAATCACAGATGACACGACAAATTATATACTCTGAAACGTTCATTTGAACATTTAAAAATATATACAAAAACACGAATACTAATGTTATCATGGTGTAAATTATTAACATTAGGTTAGGTCCTGCCCTTAATTAATTCATATTATAATTACTTTTACATAGTATAGTTACTGGACTGACATGACCAAAAACTAGCTATTTCATTTAGCCTTTCTAAAATCAACCCATCTATCATTTATAATCAGAAAACATAAAACATATTATGATCTGTTCAATAGCCCATCTGTTTTAATTTATTCATTCATTCATCTTCTGTACCGCTTTATCCTCTATTCAGGGTCGCGGGGGACCTGGAGCCTATCCCAGGAGACTTCGGGCACTAGGCGGGGTACACCCTGGACAGGGTGCCAATCCATCGCAGGGCACACACACATACGCACATTCACACACTTGTTTTAATTTAGTTTGTATTTTTTATTATTCATAAGACAACCTTTCAGTTTTGTAAATATTTTAGTTATAGTGTGTTAAGTCTTACTTTAGGTTAAACGTTTTTGAGAATTTTACCATCCAGCTTAGATAAATGTTATGTCATTGATTGATAAAATCTGGATTAAGGATATTTTATTATATAATTATATATATATATATATATATATATATATATATATATATTTTTTTTTTTTAGTTTCCCCCTGAGGGATTGCCACCTTATTGTGGTCAGGGGGTTTGCGTGCCTCAACACAATTCAGCAAATACAATACTGTTACTATACAGTAAGGCCAGGTAAAAACAGTGCTCGAACATGATGCCCCCCCTCCCCCCACCCCGTGTTGTCTGGTCTAGAACAGCCCTGCCTCTGACCGTCTTTTGTCTTGTAAATGAGTATTCTCCCTCACCTTCCAATCTCCCCAGCGCACACACTGTGTTTGTACTGTAAACCGTACTGTAACTGTGTTTGCTAGGGCACTTGGTTATACACAGTACTTTAATGTATGGAACACTTACTTAACTTACTGGTTTGGTTTAAACATCGCTAATTACCTTATTCAGCAAAATAAATTCATTATTAACGTATTGAAGTATTTTAGTTAAGGACAAAAACTGTGCTTGTGTTTAGAACTGCTGAACAGCCGAAAACACACACACACCCATCCCCCCGCCAAAAACACACACACACAGAGGAATTAACACCATGTCATACTCAGGAGTGGAAGGTGAGAAACCTCAATGGAGAATACCAAGTTTGTCGTTGCTCTTTTGGAGTTCTTAAAACCCAAAACATTTATTTATACTGAGAAAAAATTATTATGGGTCACAATCACAAACACAAATACATATAATCAAGTGTTTAACTGGTTTCATTTGTTTCTATGATCAATAATTATTATTATTATTATTTTCAGCCCAACTCTTTGACTATTTAAAACAAAGTTGTGTCCCATTTTTTGCCCATTGAAGTTGTTGGTTCAACTAAACAATTTTTAAATACCCAAACAATCCCCCAAAATTAAAACACGCAAAACATGACTTTAACAATTCAATTTATTCTTCCAAAACTAGTCAAAGTTAAAACAGTAATTTATATAAAACAGATGAATACATGTTGTCTTTTTGCTTAAAGTTCATTAAACTACCCGGATACACCAGCTGCTTATAAGTCTCTATCTATAGTCCTTTTACATTAAAATATTAATTTTTCAAATATCAAAACTATTAAACATGGAACAGTTGAAGTCTTTGTTTCCCCCAAAGTACTGCATCAGACATTTTGCAGTTCTATGTTCAGAATATACAGTAGACCTGATCAAACATCATTCTAAAGCTGTCGGACTGTGACGTCATCCCTCCTACAGCTCCCTCAACAGCTTGTTCAGGCTCCTCCAGTCCTGTAGCTCCAAAAGTCCAGCCGTCAGCCGTCTGACCCCCCAATCCTCCACAGCGGAGCTCTGCTTAAAGACAACAGGAGAATTTAGTCAAGACAAAGACAAATAAACTTCACAGAACATATAGTTCTAATAAAAATAAAATATATTAATAAACCTATTTACCACAGAGTGTGTAAAATACTGTTTTGGGGATTCTGTAATGTAAATAAACTGCCTGTGCTAATGTTAACCAGTGAACAGTGTTAGTGTTAACCAGTGAACAGTGTTAGTGTTAACCAGTGAACAGTGTTAACCAGTGAACAGTGTTAGTGTTAACCAGTGGACAGTGTTAGTGTTAACCAGTGGACAGTGTTAGTGTTAACCAGTGGACAGTGTTAGTGTTAACCAGTGACTGTCTGTATTATCGTCTGCATTAAATTAACCCAGACTTTACTTAATGCGCTTCTCATACAAATAAGTTAAGCGATATAACACTCGTATATGAGCATTAGTTCATCCCTGAAGCCAAACTATAACTTACTGAAGCCCCTCACACACACACACACACACACACACACACACACACCCTCCCCTCCTCCTTAACTGATAAACACTTCAGTGTTGTTATTCAGCTCGTTAACTAAGCGCTCGCGCTACCGCGGAAAGTCTCGGACAAAGTGTATAAAATATAAACCGGGTTATGAGCGTTACTAGCTCCTGTACAGCTCCCCTCAGTCTGTGTCCCTCATCAACTGCATCACATTATATTACAGTCACAGAAATAACCTGCAGATTAACTCTTAACCAGAGAATAAATAAGCGCTGAATTTATCCAGACAGCACGCGGTGAGATTCTCTCAGTATTTACAGAGAACACAAACACTCTTCATCGGGTAGTGCAGCTCTTGTAATAGGGACATTAATAGTATTGTCGAAGCTTGAGCATGTTTTTGAGTTAAAGTGGAGTGACATTGTGAGTGTGTGACACTGACAGTAAGCTGTAATATTAACTCCAGACTTGGTAAACAGATCATTAAGTTCTCTAAAGTCACATCTGACCGCTGCTGCTGCTGCCAGTGATATTTAAAACGGCCAATAAAAAACTAAACTGGGAAATAAACTGTAAACTACCCCAAACACATTTTATAAAATAAAACATCACTTACCACGAATAGTCCGTTAAGCCGCCATCTTCATCTCTGTAGTTTGGTAGCGTCAGTTCGGCGGGGGTGGAGGCGGGTTGTTAAAATCACGTGATTGCAACTCAGCGCAGCTGGCTTGTTTTAATGTGTTCTTGAGAACGAAGCGCCATCTAGTGGTGGCACCAGGTAAATGAATAAATAGGGCTTGAATGGGCGTGTTTACTGTGAAATCTTGACACGCCTTTCGGCCAGAAAAGGGAGGGGGGATTACGGCGTGCAAAGGCCATTCACACGCCATTCACACTTCAGCCACACTGTCGCGGCTATTTGGTGTGGCTCCCACTGTATATATGTATATAGAATTAAAGTGTCAGTGGTTGTGCAAATATGCATGACAGGTGACATGTGCAATTGTCCAGATGTATGAGTATTTAGTGCAAGTGTGTATGAATGTGTCCATGATCACTCAGTGTTGTGAGCTTAAAAGATGTTATTAGTCCTGTGTGGAGGTGTGATTGTGATTGAGAGACCTTATCGCCTGCGGGAAGAAGCTCCTCCTCAGCCTCTCTGTGTTGGCCTTTAGGGAGCGGAATCGCTTCCCAGACGGCAACAAAGAGAACAGTCCATTACTGGGGTGACTGAGGTCCTTCATGATCTTCCAGGCCTTAGTCCAGCACCGCTTGCTGTAGATGGAGTGCAGGTCAGGGAGCTCAGTGCGGATGATGCGCTCAGCTGATCGCACCACCCTCTGTAGAGCTCGTCTGTCCTGCATGGTGCTGTTCCCGAACCAGGTCATGATGTTTCCTGTCAGGATGCTCTCTATGGTGCAGGAGTAGAAGTTCCTGAGCACCTTGGAGGGCAGTCTAAAGTCTCTCAAGCGTCTGAGGTGGTAGAGACGCTGCCGGGCTTTTTTCACCACGGTGTTGATGTGACAGGACCATGACAGGTCCTGCGTGATGTGAACACCGAGTTATCTGAAGCTGTCCACTCTCTCCACTGGGCTCCTGTTGATGACGGGGGTCTGGTAGTTCCTCTCCTGCTTTGTACTAAAGTCCACTATCAGCCCCTTTGTCTTACTGACGTTCAGGAGGAGATTGTTCCTCTGGCACCAGTTCTCCAGATTTCCAATCTCCTCTAGGTAGTCCGACTCATCATTGTTGGTGATCAGTCCGACCACGACGGTGTCGTCAGCAAACTTGATGATGGAGGTGGAGTTGGTAGTGGCCACGCAGTCGTGGGTGTACAAAGAGTACAGCAGGGGGCTCAGAACACAACCCTGGGGGGCTTCAGTGCTGAGAGTGAGTGTGGCTGAGACATGTGCGCCCATCCTTAATGCCTGTGGTCTGCCAGTGAGAAAATTGGAGATCCACTGACATATAGATGAGCTGAGTCCCAGGTGCTCCAGCTTGGTGGTGAGTGTGGAGGGAATTATGGTATTAAAAGCAGAGCTGTAGTCGATGAAGAGCATTTTAACATAATTCCCTTTCCTAGTGTCCAGGTGAGTGAGTGATGTGTGGAGGAGATGAGAGATTGCATCGTCTGTGGAGCGGTTCTGACGGTATGCAAACTGTAGTGGGTCCAGTGTGTCGGGTAGTGAAGAAATGATGAAGTCTCTGATAAGGCGTTCAAAGCACTTCATCACTACTGAGGTGAGGGCTACAGAGCGATAGTCATTGAGGGAAGCAGGATGTGGTTTCTTCGGGACAGGAACAATGATGGACTCTTTGAAGCATGTGGGGATAACCGACTGAGATAAAGAGATGTTGAATATCTCAGTGAACACAGGTGCTAGCTGGTCTGCGCAGGCTCTGAGAATACGACCTGAGATGCCGTCTGGTCCTGCTGCTTTCCTGGTGTTCACTCTCTTGAAGGCTCTCCTCACGTCGTGCTCGGAGATGATGAGCGCGTTCCCGGTGCTGGCAGTGTCTTCCTGTCTGCAGCCGTTAGCGCCGCTAGCATTAGCGCCATTAGCATTAGCATCGCTAGTGTCTTTAGCTGCAGCCTCGAAGCGAGCATAGAAGGTGTTGAGCTCGTCTGCCAGAGTCGCGTCCACGTTCGTCATACCGGATGCTGGTGCTTTATAGTCCGTTATTGTTCTTAGTCCCTGCCACAGGCTCCTAGAGTCACTCTGTTGAAGCTGTGACTCTAGTTTTCTCCCGTAGCGCTGCTTCGCCTCTTTCACCGCCTTCCGGACGTTGTATGACGCAGACTTGTACGGTTCCATGTCCCCCGACGCAAGTCCCGTGTTGTAGGCAGCTGATCTCAGAGCGTCGTGGATGGTTTTATCCACCCACGGCTTCTGGTTGGGAAACATTCTGATAGTCTTTTTCTCCACCGTATCGTCTACCAGCTTCTCAATAAATCCCACAACCGCTTCCGTAAACACGCTGACGTCATCATCGGAGCTGTTTCTGAACATGTCCCAGTCTGCGTCATCGAGTGCGTCCTGTAACGCGGCCACCGATTGGTCCGTCCAGCGCGCGACCTCTCTCTGAACCGGAACTTCCTGTTTCAGCCTTTGTTTATATTTTGGCATGAGGAAGATGGCGGCGTGGTCGGATTTACCAAACGCTGGACGAGATTGTGCCTTGTAACCGTCTTTGACCGTGGTGTAACAATGGTCCAGTGTCCATTCGCCCCTGGTGGGGCAGGTGATGTGCTGATAAAATTTCGGCGCTGCGCATTTGAGGTTGGCACTATTAAAATCCCCCGCCACAATGAGCGCAGCGTCCCGGTGTTGTGTCTGGTGCTGTGTGAGCGCCTCATGCAGCTCGCATAATGCCTTGTCTGTGTCTGCTTGTGGAGGAATGTAAACGGCACTGATTATGACCGATGTGAACTCCCGTGGAAGATAAAATGGACGACACATGATGGACAGTAGTTCCAGGTTTGGTGTGCAGGAGCGTGTAAGAGGAACAACGCTCGCGCTGTTGCACCGGCTGTTGTTCACCATTACGCACACGCCGCCTCCCCTTGACTTCCCCGAGTCCCGCGTCCTGTTCATGCGGTGAACCGAGAAGAACTCGGCCGGCTGTATGGCGTGGTCTGGCACCGCTGGGTTCAGCCATGTCTCGGTGAAGCAGAGGAGATTGCAGTCCCGAATGTCTCTCTGGAACTTTATCCTGGCCCTGAGGTCATCAAGTTTGTTCTCCAGTGACTGGACGTTGGCGAGCAGGATGCTAGGCAGAGGTGTGCGGTGTGCACGGGTTCTGAGCCTGTTCCTCACGCCGGCTCGTCTCCCTCGAGGTCTCTGCTTCGCGTCGCGTCCATTGTTCTCCCTCAGGATCTCACTCGGCCAGCTCGGATCTGGAGTTAAAACCGTCGAATTTTGAGTACATTGTATACCAATAGAAACAAGAGTGTCTCTATCATACCTAATGTACTCAATGGTGGTGATTTTGCCGATTTTAAAACACTGAAAACTAACTTAAAGAACAAAAACAAAGAAAAGGTGGTCGGAGCAGTCGTGACGGCAGCCGAACTCACCGGCGCCATCTTGAATTATGCGCCATATTGAATTTAATTATCAATAATTAAAGCTGCTCACATCGTGCGCGCTTTCACTTTTAAAAAAAAATGCAGTGTTTAATAGAGGAATATTATGAATGAAACAAAGCTGCTCGTGTCGGCTCATATCGGGAGCATTTTGTACAAACAACATAGCACGATGCATGTGTGTGAATGGCCGAAATGTGGTTGTGAATAAGCCTTTTATTGAATGTAAAATGTTTGTGTGAACCCGCGGCGCGTGCGTGCACTCTTTCACTTTGCCGAGTTTTGATAAAGTCAGATGAACGCGCCTGCCTATATGAGAGATTTATAAGAGATTTCTCTTTCCCAGAAATATAACAAACACAAATGTATACGTGTTATATTCATGTATGTACACACTAAAAAAATGCTGGGTTGTTTTTTCTACCCAAACGCTGGGTTGACCAATGTTGGGTCATTTTTCTGGGTTACTGTATAGAAAGCGAAATGTCTGCTTTTATATAAACTAATGAAAAATAAATTATTAGATTATGTAATTCGTATGAAAAGTGAATTACAGGCGCGTTCACTGCTTCGGAGACGACGGAATTGAAGAGATAGAAAGTTTCCTCATCATAACATGCCTTGTATTGTTTTTAATCACTCTATACACAACCGTGATTTTTATGCTATTTTAGAGATGGGAAATACAAATGGAATCTTCAAATGGGTCTTCAAAATCCAGGTCTTAAAGTGGGGAGGGGTGCTTTTCAGTTTATCTGAATGTATAGGTGAGAACAGGTGATTTACACCTGGGGAGGGTGAATAATTTGCATTTGAATGTTGCCTGCCATTGTAAAGCACACACAGTAACACTAAAAGAACAACATCCCAGGATAAATAGGAATAAGAACCCCTGATTATATGGCATAAATATTTTGAAATATTACAACAAAATTCCCCTGCTCGCGGGAAAACTTTATGCGCGCGGGTGCGCGCTGATTAGACTTTGTAGGGAATTAAAGAGGAGGAGATAAACAACAATAGCCCACGTTTAGAAAAGCAGTTTTATTTAGACTATATTAAATAATCCTGCATCTATTTTTAGGCGTCACAATGACGAAAAAACTCAATGAGTTTGTAAAATAATTAAAGGAAACGCTATTCTGTATTGTTTTTGGTGCACTTGAGCGCGTCAGAAAATGAACCGAAACTCTGTGTATACGTGAATTATTGAAATGGTCAGAATCCGTCTCCTTGCTGTTTTTCCCCCAACGAATTTTTTTACTTTATGCGTGCGGCTGAGCGCTGATAAGACTACGTAGGAAGTTACAGACGAGGATCACGATATATCACGGGTTGTGCCTGTGATGGGCGCGTGCCCAAATCTACTATCGCTCCGTAGGCTCCCTTGATAGGCGGCAGGTATGTAAAGGGACGGAGCCGCCTATTCGGGCTGGCTGGCGATAATTAACGTTAGTATCTCAGGCTTGCTCCGCATTATAAAAGCAAGGTGCGGAGTTTAGTCCAGGGAGTACGTGATGTGGTGGAGCATGACAGAGTGGCATGCGAGTGGGGTGATGTGATCCGCCCCAGGGACTTTAAACATGACACTGGAATTCCGCCCTTTGATCCTCGCACTCCGCATGCTCCATTCTGCCACTCCGCCCATCGCCACCTTTCGCCAGCTGTGTACCTGCATGCCAGCAAGGCACAGCCCCCGGGAACTGCACGTGCATTTCATACCTTCCCCTTTCTTTCCATCCTCCCTCCTTTAACCCTTTCCTTCTCAATTTTACCTAAATAAATGATCCCTTTTCCTGTAAGACCTCGTCTTGTGGCCGTGCTTCATGATGCCGCCCGTGCAAATAGGCTTGAATCCGTTACAGATACTAAATCCAGAGCCCAAACCTCATTTAAATTTAATTAAATAAGGGAGATTTCCTGAAGCTCAAATCTCCGAAAACTACACTTGTGACACAATAACAGTAATATTTTAAACATTTTGCAGGCTGCCATTTAGATAAACCAGAGAATAAAGAATAAACCAGGGTCAAAATAACCCATCCAGGTGTTCATTTGTAAATGACTCACTACATATCATATGACCCAACATGAGCAACACAACAATGAGTTTAAAGTACCCGAAATAACCCAGAATTTTGACCCAGCATAAACCACCCAATGATGTGCTTACAGAAACAACACAACATTTTTAGTGCGTCTTTTTTGTTATTGTAATGTTTTATTCTGAAAGGCTATTTTACCAGTTATTTCTATATTTAAAGTTTGATGTATTTTTAATGTAATTTTTCAAATAACAATAAACAGATACAAACAGAGAAATATAACAGTTCGTTCTTCGTACAAATAAAATTATCAGCTAGTGAACTTGATATTCTGTCCAAACAACATTTAACTAATGTTTGTTTTTTGTTACTCATTATTATACAATAAATATCAATATCTCTGGTTCAGATTTTTAATTTTTGTTGTATAAAGTTCTCAGATGTGAAAATTACAATCACTAGTATTTCTTCGATACAACATATTGTTAAGACTTTTTTTATGACTTAATTCTATTTACAACTGCGTAGAGTGAAAAATGTCACCGCCACGTGGCGGTCATTTCACGAATGACTTTAAAATGCAACTGATTTATTTTGGCTGCTGCCGCTTTTCCATGGCGGTGAGCGCGACGGTAATAAGCATTCTGGTTGTTGACCTACTGTACCACAGCAGATAATAAACTATGCTATGTCATAACTGAAGGAAACACCACGATTATGCCTCTTTTCGTTCAGTGTTGCTAGGCAACGGACCATGTGCCTAATCGGCGGGAACGTGGTGCACTTAGCCAAGGTGTATTATAAACCTGCAGAAGGTTTTACTGTTTATGTTTATAATAAAAGTGAGGGAAATGTGGAAGTGATGTGTTGCCACTTAATGAGAACTAAATCAAAGATTTCGGTAACTACATGGGGTGTAACATCTGCATAGTGACACTAAACAGCTGAACAACTTCACTTTTCCGTTTACCTCTGAGAAAAATGCTGTATTTTGTTTGTTTATATTTAGAATTTTTATAACAGTACAAGAAGATAACAGATTGGTCTGTGCAGTTGGTGCCCTTGTAGAGAATGGATAAATATTGGATAAAAGATTTCCTTGATGAAATATGAATCAGGCAGGCTCTGCCGGACAAGTACCCAACGATTAACACCTCCCAACCCCTTCTCAAAAGAGTGCCATAGTCCATTGTTAGTTTTAATGAGTTGGCTGAAACTAATTATCACTAAGTACCTTACCATCAGCTGAAACTAATTAAGTTAATAACTAATAAAGCCTGTTATAATAATAACTTGGTGTTATTTTTATCTTATTGGTTTAGAAAATTATATTTAAATAAAACCATACACACTTCTTTTCTAATTACACGTGATAAAATCTAAAGGCTCACTGTGTTAATATTTATTGTGCTTAAATTTGATCTTAATAAGATTTGATTTAATTTGAATTCTACATTTGTATTGTAATTATAGTACTGTGATTATGAATTCGATCAACTACAGTGTTTCACTTGATGTTATCGGCTACTACGTGTATTATTTAATGGGACACGTCTCATTAATGAGACAGAGAATGTAAGGCATGAGGCGTCAGTCTGTAGTTATATAGCGCCACTCAGTGGTAAAAGCAAGCAAATGCACAGCAAATGCACATGCCGTAATGCGGCGGCGACGTTAAATACGACGCTCCGATTTTGTAACAACTGTACATGTAATAGAAAATGCAGATGCAGATTGCAAATATATAAATATGCATGCTATTTTTAATAATCTATGTTGCAATCTATTTTGTCAACAAAGCTTTGCGGATGTATAGGCTTTTACGTAGGCTTGACCCTGAAGTTTAGGACAAAAAAACAGAAACGTTCTTTCTGGTAAATCAACAACTACCTATGTAGTTTATTTAAAGTAATTCATAAGAAAAAAATAATATACCTTGTACAATGTAAACACGAGAAAGCTTACAAAAGGGAAAAAAACTGTCTGCTTTTTAAACAGCTTAGTATATGGTTCGTTGAGATGCTGAAATCCCTTGCATGTTGCCCCTCCGCCTCGCGTTTTTTGTGCTTCCATTTCAAGTAGAGAGATATTTGACCGACAGCCTAGAACAAAAGCCTAGGTATGATCCACAACCCCCTCCTAACAACCGTGCCATGAATCACTTGGTCTGACCACTTCAGAAGTTCCCATCAATGTATACTGATGTTTTGCGAGTATGTTTATTGCCATTCAAAGGCCGCACCAACTACACAGTGAGTTGTAGACGTACCCGTTGACTCATTTATAGGTCTCGATGTATAAGAAATGCTATTGATCATAATAGCTCCGCCCTATAGCTCAGCGTACATTGAAGGGAACTTCTGAGGTGTTTGCTTCGGTTATGACGTAGCATAGTTTATTATCTGCTGTGGTAGATCTGATTTATTCAAACGCAATAATAAAGCTTTATATCTTCAGGAGGGGTCATTACATAGTTTTAGCGATAATTTCACGAAAGCGAGTTCAGAACTAAATCACTGCTCCTGCTCCATCTAAAGCACTGTCACACTAAAAAAACATCCGAGAAGTTCAGAAGCTTCAAATAGAATGGCCGAACGAAAAAGTCATGTTTTGCAAAAGATTTGGGTTATAATGCGAAACGTGACTTGTTTTTATTTTTTCTTCTGCCGGTTTTTTCCTCTTCCTTTGTCCCCTTAGAGACTCTGTAGTTTTCTGTAGGTTTTCTCAGTTGAATATGAAAAAAAGACAAAATACAGCTAATTATCAACGCCGGAATGAATGACGCATTGTAGAAGTGCAAGTTGATCATGGAGTTAAACAATTTGCTTTGGGTGAAAGCGCCATCTAGCGATCATTGTGTGTCAGCAACAGATTCCCATTCAGAACAATAGGCGGTCAAATGACCGGTGAACCACGTTAAAAGTAGGTGACACTCGTGCGGCACTTCTAGAGTTAAGGTCCCACCAAGAATCACTTTAGTATGCAAGAATCGTCACCTATGCAAAGATTCCCTGAGGAACCATTGGCCATCTTTCTCTTTCCTTCTATTAGCAAACACACTTAAATACTAAAACACATTTTTACTGCAGTGCTTCCTCTTACTTTGTCCAGTTAAAAAGTTTTAGCTTGTTAAAATACTCTACGTTGAACTGTATTTGAAATGGAACTCTTCTGTTCTACGGTTCCACCTTTAAGGACTTTACAGAGGGACATGCTCAAAACTCATTAGGGTTTTAGACCAAGAATTTTTTTAAGTGCATCTGGAGCCTAAAATGGAAATAACATCACATAGCAACAGTTGTTAAGCAGCGATTAAAGGTCAATAAATGAGGTGGGAGTTGTGATTGGTAAATGAGGTGGGGCTTGTTATTTGTAAATGAGGATGGGCTTTTGAGTGGTTAATGAGGTGGAAACAATCTTTCTCTGTTTATATTAATGCACTCGTTATAGTACGCTTCATTTTATATAGTAACAGCTCACTGACCGGGCATGTACAGTATAGTGAAAAACTCCACTAAACTACAGTACCTGCCAGCTAAATATTTACTGTACAATCTGCATTAATCAATTCAGTGCCCTCTGCTGCCTGTCAGGAGAACTGCAATTTAATAAACTCTATCTCAGTCATTCTATATAGTGTTCATCCTGTACAGGGTTTCAGGAGGCCTGAAGCCTATCCCAGGTGACTCAGGGCACTAGGAGGGGTACACCCTTGATGAGGTGCCAGTCTGTCACAGGGCACACACTCACACATGACGGTCAATTTGAAAAGACCAATGCACTACTTGCACACAGACTCGTTACGTAGTTCCGCTTTGAAGTAATAGGGCTCGCTGAGTTCCGGTTTGTAGGCCATTGTTTTGGAGTTTGGAGGAAATGTTCAGAAAAAAGTGTGTTTATAGATTTCAGAGACAGCAGAAGGTATACAACGTACATTGTTGTGTTCCGCTGTGTACATCTTCTGCAAAGTTCAATGAACTTTAAGTTTTCACAGTTTTCCTTCAGATGTGGACCTTAGAAAACGGTGGCTTGTGAACATACGTCGAGACGATTTTTGTCCTACCAGCAATTCTAAGGTTTTCAGTAAACATTTTAGCAGTGATCAGATTATTGAACCGCAAACACCAGAGGCACGAAAAAAGTTAGTAACTGGCGCTGTACCAGTGCTTTTAGCCTGGAATAATTACGCCGTTAAAGCATCGCGGTCCTGCATCCTACATTTACAGAACACAGTACAGGGTAGTATTTACAATGTGTTATCTATATATACTACTCTTAGTCTACCTCATAAGACTCTTGTCTGTTACAGGGCTGCTCTCGATCACTTTATCACACTTACAAGCTCTATTTGCACTATACAGTATGACTGCATTTGCACTACTCTGTCTGGTTTGCACTCTCTGCCATGTGCCCTTACGTGTATATTGTTTTTGTTTTTTCATATTATATGTATAATTGTATTTATTCATATTTTTGTTTGTATTTTTAAAATTCTACTTTATGTATTTAATGTTATATGTTATCCACCAAGAGAGTAACGCAGTTTCTATTGTCTGTATGTACTGTACATGTGGCAGAATTGACAATAAAGCTGACTTTGACTTTATGTTCTTATATAATATATAATAATTAGGGCCGGGACTTTAACGCATAAATTTAGATTAATTAATTACACAAAAATAACGCGGTAAATTTTTTAAACGCATTTTAATCGCACTTATTTTTGCACCGCGGAACGTTTCTCACTGGACGAGTTTCGGTGGACCGATTATACTGGAGCACCAACTAGCGTTCAGACAAAAACAAACCACAGTGGACATGGACAAAGAAGCTGATGAGGCCGCTTTGGTTGGCCCCGTGTGTTATGTTTGCATCAATATGCACAACTAACATCGATAATATTACTTGCTTTTTGTGTGAGACAACCAGAGGAAAAGAAATGGAAGCATGAAGAAAACGGTATTCTTCTTTTACTGCATTCAGTGCACACGACACATATAGTATACAGCACGGTATTGCCCCCTGGTGGCCCGCCAGTGAATTAACATCAAACTCAAATATATTACACTGTGGATGGGAAATTTTGTTATAAAAAATTAATTAGGGGAGAAAATTGGAAAACCCCCAAAAAATTATAAAAATAAAAAAATGAATGGATAGACGCATCGATAAGAGCATGGTTGTGTGCAAGCTATGCAACAATTAATTTGCATATCACCGCAGTACATCGAGCCTCAAGTATCACCTAGGGTGATATAAAATAAGGTCAAATATTTCTATGCGATTAAAATGTGATTAATTTCGATTAATTAATTACAAAGCCTCTAATTAATTAGATTATTTTTTAATCGAGTCCCAGCCCTAATAATAATATGTATATTCTTATATAATATGTTTGTTTTGCAAATACGATGCACGTCAGTAACGTTAATCCATGGGAGATCCTGGAGACAGCAGGTGTAGAATGTAGCCACTGCTAAATCGGAACTGCCTGAGCCCTATTGAAAAGAATGCGGAAGTAGGTGTGCAAGTAGTGCATTAGCCTAATCTGCATGTCTTTGGACTGTGGGAGAAAACCCACCAAGTACGGTGAGAACATGCAACCTCCACACACACACACACACACACACACACACACACAGACCTGGGATGGAACTTGGACCCTTGACCCTGGAGATGTGAGGCCAAAGTGCTAAACCCTACACCACCGTACAGGAAAATACAGACATGTCTTCTGAATGTTTGTTTAAAACAACACACCTCTGCATTGTAAGGAGAAAGAAATTAGATTTTATTCGTTTAGTGTTTTTAGGGGGGGTATTTTTACTACTGGAACCTCACTGTAAAGCGTCATATTCTGCATCATATTCTGCTGAAGAGTCACACAGGAGGACAGAACAAGGCTGGGCTTTTCTGGGTGAGAAGAACAAAGAAAAAAAAAAGAACAGAAAATGTTTGATCTATGAACTACATATCAGCAGTGGAAACTGTTAACTGCAACATCATCCATAAACCCAGATGCAGATACACACACAACCCCAATGACTTTGTGTTTTTAGATTATAACGGTTTTAAAAGCTTGAAGATTTTCAAGATTAAAAACAGAACTTGCATTAATTATGCTGTTTTATTTTTCTTTCTAAAAATAATGATGGTTTCAAATGAATGTTATGAAATTCTGTAAGTTTCCTTAATGTTATTATGGGATAAAAGTGAATAAACATTATTTAATAAACCAGACGTCTTTTTTTCTCTTTGAAGGGATATGCTTATGTGTTATGTCCGTTATGGGGCAACAGGCTACAGGCACAAGACCAGGACATCCTCATTCCCCTCACCTCTCTCTGTCTCTCTCTCTCTCTGTCTCTCTCTGTCTCTCTCACACACACACACATACACGCACACCACAGTATAAGAACCCTGTGGATGTCCTCTATAGTGTGTGATGTGTCATGTGCTCTCGGAAGTGTTGAGTTAAAAAGTGCGCTCTGAGGATTGACACAAAACCTTCCGGTGAGTGCCTCTGTCCTGCTGTGGGATTTTTATTATCATATATAATAATATAAATCACATTATGATTTTCACTTTTTATTTTTCCCTCTTTCCTAACAGAGATGGCGAGCTGGATCGTTGTGTCTGTGGCGTTTGCATCCATTAACCTCTGTCTCTCTGTTGGTAGGACTTTATTCATCCTCTTTATTCCTCACATTACTGACAGAAATCTCTCCTGCTTTATTAATAATCTTCAGTCTGGCAGTGTGTACAGACACAGAGATGGATATTTGTGTCAAACATATCAAATCACAATGTTTTAAATAATTAAATGATAAATTTATTGGATTGGCACGCCGTCCAGGGTGTACCCTGCCACGTGCCCTGAGTCTCCTGGGATAGGCTCCAGGTCCCCGTGACCCTAAATACTGAATAAAGCAGTATAGAAGATGAATGAATGAATGATAAATTTATATATAACATCATAACCTCATGTGTTCTTCTGCAGAAATGGAGTATTTCCATCCACAGAGCTGCAAAGAGTTGATGCAAAAATATCAAACCACTGAAGGTAGGATTTCTCTTAAACACAATCTCATTCAGAGCGTCACTCAGAGCTGCAGAGTGGAACACGGTGTTATTATTTTATGCATGTTGTTGCAGACGGTCTTTATTACCTGAGCACACCGAGTGGGACCATGTATCAGACGTACTGTGACATGACGACCGCAGGAGGAGGATGGACTCTGGTGGCCAGCGTTCATGAGAACAACCTTTATGGCAAATGTACCACCGGTCCGTGGTTTCATTTTAGGTTCATATTTATAATAAAATTCAGATAATGTTCAGCTAACATACCTCACCCTTCTCCAACCTTTATCTAATGTCTCTTTAACCATGTTCTAATGGCTAACCCTTATCCAACTCCGCTCTAGCATTAATGTAGCCCTCATCTAACACCACTCTAATGTTCCTGTAACCCTAATCTAACGCTGCTCAAACCATCATGGATTTGCATGTCATCCTTTCGCAGGGGCCATGCTAATCTTCTCTGTACCAATCCAATTTTTGTGATATGCCCATCACCGAACCCTTATCAAACGTCGCTCTAACATTCATCTAACCCTTATCTAACAACGATCTATTGTTTATCTAATCCTTATCTAATGTTGCTCTAATATTCATCTAACTCTTACCTAACTCTGCTCTAATGTTTCTCTAACTCTGATCTGAAGGTGATCGCTGGTCCAGTCAGCAGGGAGGGCATGCGAACGTACCTGAGGGAGATGGATCATGGAGTAACACCGTCACATTCGGCACTGCAGAAGCAGCAACCAGTGATGACTTTAAGGTCTGAATCACAAATCAACACACACAAACCTAAACAACTGAAAATACATCATAAACATTACATTTAATCACACACACACACACACACACACACACACACACACACACACACACTGTCTACAGTTAGGCCCAAAAATTATTGGACAGTGACACAATCGTCATGTTTTGGGCACTGCATGCCGTCACATTGGATTTGAAATGAAACAACTACAACAGAATTGAAGTGCAGACTTTAAGGTTACGAACACTCCTCATTTCAGGAGCTCAAAAGTAATTGGACAAATAAACATAACCCTAAGTAAAATGTTACTTATCAATATTTGGTTGAGAATCCTTAGCAGGCAATGACTGCCTGAAGTCTGGAACCCATGGACATCACCAAACGCTGGGTTTCCTCCTTTGTGATGCTTTGCCAGGCCTTTACTGCAGCTGTCTTCAGTTGTTGTTTGATTGTGGGTCTTTCTGCCTTAAGTCTTGTCTTGAGTAAGTGAAACGCATGCTCGATTGGGTTGAGATCTGGTGATTGGCTCGGCCATTGCAGAATATTCCACTTCTTTGCTTTAAAAAATGCCTGGGTTGCTTTTGCAGTATGTTTTGGATCATTGTCCATCTGTACTGTGAAACACCGTCCAATCAACTTTGCTGCATTTGGCTGAATCTGAGCAGAAAGTATATCCCTATACACTTCAGATTTCATCCGGCTGCTTCTGTCTTTTGTCACATCATCAATAAGCACTAGTGACCCAGTGCCATTGGAAGCCATGCATGCCCATGCCATCACTCTGCCTCCACCATGTTCTACAGAAGATGTGGAGTGCTTTGGATCATGAGCTGTTCCAAGTCTTCTCCAAACTTTCTTCTTCCCATCATTTTGTTACAGGGTTCATCTTAGTCTCATCTGTTCAAAGAATGCTGTTCCAGAACTGGGCTGGCTTCTTCAGGTGTTTCTTGGCAAAGTCAATTCTGGCCTTTCTATTTTTGAGTCTGATTAATGGTTTGAACCTTGTGGTGAATCCTTTGTATTTACTCTCATGAAGTCTCCTCTTTATGGTAGACTTAGATACTGATAGACCTACTTCCTGGAGAGTGTTCTTCATTTGGGTGGATGTTATGAAGGGGTCTTTCTTCACCATGGAAAGGATTCTGTGATCATCCGCCACTGTTGTCTTCCGTGGGCGTCCAGGTCTTTGTGAGTTCCCAAGCTCACCAGTGCACTCTATTTTTCTCAGAATGTACCAAAATGTTAATTTGGCCACGCCTAACATTTCTGCTATCTATCTGATGGATTTTTTTCTTTTTTTCAGCCTCACGATAGTCTGTTTCACCTCCTGTGAGAGCTTCTTTGACTGCATGTTGTGTGTTCACAGCAACAGCTTCCAAATGCAACCACTATACCTGGAATCAACTCCAGACCTTTTAACTGCTTAATTGATGACAGGTTAACGAGGGAAGAGCCCATGCAGCCTTGTTATTTTTTTTTCAGCCTTCAGAGTTAATTGTCCAATTACGTTTGGTCCCTTGAAAAAGCGGCGGCTACGTCTTAAAGAGGTGTAAATCCTACACCCTTGCTCCAATTTGGATGTGAATACGCTCAAATTACAGCAGAGAGTTTGCACTTTAAGCCCATATTTATTATATAATTGTATCCTGAATATGTTTTCGTAAACAGCTAAAATAACAAAACTTGTGTCACTGTCCAATTATTTTTGGGCCTAACCGCTGTCTATGTTAACTACAACCATCATTTCATTATTATGAGGAAATTTTAATAATTTTTTTCTGTCACAACCCTTCAAGCCACAGTCGTGCAATGATCACCTGCATGCTCTGGTTCTATAATCCACCCCTTGCTTTCCGCTGCCTCCACAATCAATAATCACCACTTCACCTCTCATTTTCAAACTTCGTTTCAAGATCAACACCTTTGTCTTACATCACGGATCTTTTGCCATCTCGGATTTCCCCCGGTATTGATCTACGGAAATGTTTTTCGACCACAAGTCTGGGTCGCAGACTTTCCCTCTACTCTACTCTAAGTTATTCCCACACATTACCGTAATCTGTGAGCCTGCTCAAGCTCAAGTTACACACGCTGGTTTTCATCACAGAGCTCATTCACCTCGCACCAGCTCTCCGCTTCCGCATTCCACTTGAGCTCATGTTACACATGCCGGCTCTCTTTGCGGAGCTCGTTCACCTCATATTATAAAAACGAACTCTATGTCAAGGCTGAAAAATGTTTCAGCTGTGACTCCACCTCATTCCTGGGGTTCTCTGTTTCACCTGCCGACATTCTGTGGTCTTATTGGGGATACACCTACCCTTATCTGGTTTCCAGCCTCAAACCAACACCTAAACTGTGGGTGAATCAGGAACTCAAGTAGTCACGGAGGTTTATGGCTTCACAGAGCCAATTTCTGTCCTGGATCAAGTATACCCATAACTTGTTCTCCACTTCTTCCACTGGAATGTCCTCTTTCCAGTTTTGTCCTGGCTAACAACCACCACTGTTCACCACCCAAGAGGAAGAAACTGCGGTCCCCTTTGTTCGCCGCTGCAGAAGGACATGGCAACATGCTTGTACCCATTTACAATACTCGGTCAGTACATTCCAGTGTAAGGCTCACTGCCATCATTTAGCCATCCCCAGGTACCCTACCAGCCACAAGGGTCATGCTTTTTTTGCACAACCTCCAACTTAAGACCACTTTCAAGAAGCTCTCACCAAGGTTTATTGATCTATTCACCATCACCCACATCATCAATGCATGTTTGGTCAGACTGGCCCTGCCATTGTCCATACCAGATTCAACCAGATTCATAGATGGGGCAAGGCCTTCACAGTTCGCCACAAGTCTTCCCACTGTTGAACTGTGGACGCAGTCTCCAGTACTGGACTAGTAAGGCTATGGCCCCTAAGAAAGAAGTTGGATACCAGACAGATTTATATTAGATTGCTCTCTGATTACTAAGTTCCATAGACTCCACCCTGATGCACCTGCTAGAATGTCTGCTAGCATTCTTGTGTGTGAGTGTGTGTGTGGGGGGGGTGCTTGCTTTCCACCATCTCATTCTCCACACTGCACACCTGTACTCAATTAATAATCACCTCTCCTCCTTACTTATTTTACACTCAAACTACATCTCCTCGCAGATTCAGGAGATGACATTCTCTTCTTATTGAGCTTCCTCTTTATCTCCATTCTTCCCCCCACAGAATCCTGGGTATTATGACATCACAGCAGAGGATGTGGCAGTGTGGCATGTTCCTAATAACAAGCGAGTGAATCAGTGGAAGCACATGTCATTCCTGCGCTACCATACCGAGACCAGATTCCTCAACAGCTATGGAGGAAACCTCTACCATCTCTTCCAGGTGAGAGATGATTCATGTTGAGAACTGTTACTCTTTGCTTTGACATAATATCTTCTGATGCAAACCTTACACTAATTCAACACCAGTTTAATGATCATCTAACATTTATCTAATGAACATACACTGAAGAAAAAAAAACGGTCAAATGACTGGCAGCAACGGCTTCCAAAAAAAAACCCTTAAAATTAAGGTAAAATACTCTAATTCATATTATGTGCATAAACATTCCATTTAAAGAAATTGCTATTTAGTCTTTTGCAGAGAAACACCTTCAGTATGCTAATGTCACTAGAAGTAAATAAAACATTTTATCTTACAGATTTTAACGCTTTCATTAAAACAACAGCACTAGACATTTAGCAGTAAAATGCTTTTATTTTACAGTTCTTAAATTCAAGTTCTTTACTTAAATTCCTAAATTATTACAATTAAACACCTTCAATAAAGCAATATCATTAGACATTTAGCAAAGAAACACTGGTTATTTTACAGTTATTATTGTCAGATTGTTAAACAGACAGTTATTCTATAGATTTTTCCTAAATTTATAAGATCAACCACCTTCACATTTAGGCATTTGGCAGATGCTCTTATCCAACAACACAAGTTAAGGATAGAAATCGTGTCATTAAAAAAAAAAAAGTATAACAAAGTGCTATAAACACACGTGTTCAGTCATGGACAGTCCATTTCCTTGTGCGGTTTGACATTGGATAGAGGCTGATCATGAGGTCCACTCCCTCCATGTTTTTATTAAACTCTGTTACAACAGGTATAGATGCTGTAACATGGCGCTTGTCATTTGTTGACCATCTTGGGCAGATATCCTGAGGCTCTATTCCATGGATGGAAGATGCCAATGGACCTTTCTTGTTGTCCAGCCATTTTGTTATAGCAATCTCTCAGTTTCCTGACTATCATCTCTGATGTGCCTCCCTCCTGTTCATTGTCACTGGACATTTAAGACTTACAGATCTAAAAGAGATGAAGATTCTATTCTACGTAATAGTCCCTGTTGCCAGCAGAGCGTTTTTCTTTATGCGATCCAGCACTTTGATAGAGGTGAAATACAGGTGTAGGTGGGATCCTCCTGGTAGTGACCCTGTCATGCAAACAACAGCATTTCTTCCAATCCCCACTTGCTTGTCTTGAAATGTGTTTTGACCCCTGTTGACTTAAAAATTAAGAACCAAACCACTGGAACTGGCAAACTCAAAGGCCATCACGTTTGCTATAGACAAACGCGAGAGTGTTAATAAACAAGGCTTTGTTTACAGCAACAGCATTTATCGCAACAATGAGAATTAAAATAACAATAAAAAATATCTTACCGTCATTGTCTCTTGAGCTTGTAGATATTTTTTCCTCACACTAAAACACGAAGACATTTCAGAATCAGTCTTCTCCTCTGTCCATCAGAGACTCGGTCTGCTGTCCTCCTCACCTGTAGCTCAGCAGCATGTCAAGGCATGAAGCAGATATCATAGACTACATGTACTGTATGTTCGTGGCTTCTGCTGCCTTACCTGTGCCACTTCCTATAGTGATAATAATATTTCATTAGAATGAAATATATAATTTAGGATATATAAATAATATATAAAAAGGATTATCTTTTAGAAAGTTACTTGCATCCAGAACTTGAATGTCAAAGTAATTTACAACTAATATTAACCTCAAAATTACAAAGACAAACATAAAATTTTTAGTATGGACATTAACCTTTATCTAATGATTTTCATATTTAATTACAATTTATTATTGTCATTTTACATAGAATTATCATAATTTATAAAAACAGAAAAAAAGTAAAAATATGGTATTTTTCCTGTAAAAAATTAGATTTCTTTTTTCAATATTGAAATAATACTTAAAATAACTGTCAAGTTCATAATTTACAGGTTTCTGTACTTTTACAGAGATTTGTATGTAGTTTTTAAAAAAGGAAAACTACCATAAAAAGTTATTTTCTGTAAAATTAGTAAACTTTTACCTGACACTAATCTAATGCAAATCTAACATTCACTTGATATCAATGTAATGTCCGTCTAACAATTATCTAACAATTTTCTAAGCTAACACCAATCTAACATCCATTTAATGCCAATTTAACATTCATCTAAAACTAAGCTAACATTTTCCTAACATAACTCTCCTATTTACAGCAATTCCCTGTAAAGTACAACGTCGGAAGCTGTCCTGCTGACCACGGCCCCTCTGTTCCTGTAGTGTACGACGTCGGAGATGCTGAATCCAACCATAACCTGTACGGATCCCACATCAGAGGTGGGGTGTTGACTTTACTCCTGAGATGATGTAATGTTTATTACATGACTTACACACATGGTTGTGTAACTTCTCCATAGCAATGACCGATCCCGGATTCATCACGTTTCGAGCGATAAATTATGAGAGAGCAGCGATGGCGATCTGTTCGGGAGTCAAACCCAAAGACTGCCACAATGAACACGTAAGAATCTAATCTGATCTGTTCACATGTTATGAGATCACAGAATGTTTAGTGCTGTAGTGTCGACACGTGAGATAACGGTGCAACATTTCATAAGTTGATGGACTGTGTGAGGCTTCCCTCTGCACCTGTCCATATAAACTCCCTTTTCAGTCCACCAGATGGCGACTCAAAGCAATCATGGAAGTGAATATACACGCACAGAAATTCTAAACATAGAATGTATACACATATACTTCACTGTGTTTAACTAGTCTGTTGTTTAAAAAAATGATAGACAGGCCACGCCCACAACTGACAAATTATAAACATCTTGAGTGCATGCTGATGTGAACATATTCGTGTGTGTGTGTGTGTGTGTGTGTGTGTAGTGCTGTATAGGAGGAGGTGGACATTTTCCAGAAGCGTCTCCAAGGCAGTGCGGTGATTTTACGTCTCTTGACTGGGATGGTTACGGCACACACGCCGGCTGGAGCGCCAGCAAACAGATGATCGAGGCGGCGGTGCTCATCTTCTACCGCTGAGAGAGATCATGCAGATCACACGCTAGATCATACACCAAATCGTCAAAAATGTTTAAACAGAATTACAGTTTAAACAAATACACAATGATTTGAGAACTGTGTGTGTGTGTGTGTGTGTGTGTGTGTATTAAAACTGCAATGTGATGCAGCTTACACAGAGGTGGTGAATTCTGCATTCTGATTGCATCCAGAAGGTGTTCTATATTCTGTATATAATATAAGAGGATAACATTGTGTTCATGAATTAATCATCACTTTGCTCACACATTCTTAAAATGAATTCTTTGAATGGTTTAAAGTTGTTCTTATTAGGGGACACTTAGTTTTAGACTGGACCAGCAGGGGGCGACCCCAAATCATGTTAGATTAGACAATATCACAATATCTGAGTAAGAGCCTGTGTACAATCAGGGGTAAAAGTTATGTCATGAAAGTAAAATATTAAAACTCTCTTCGGTTGCTCATCTACAAAATAAATAACAAATTCAATATTGTAACGCGCTGCTCACAAGCTCACACAAGTAATTTTTCACGCTGTTCACATTTCTGCGATGGCCAAGTGAACAGTTCAAGCACAGCTTTTGACTTATTTTAAAAAAAGAGAACTGAAGGTATGATACATACACACAAATCCTCTCAGCGGAGATGCGATGAAAACAAAGCATTCAGTTAAATACGGGAGTTTTCAAAATGACTGACAGCTTTAATTTTTTTGATTATAGAAGACGAGTTCTTTACCCAATTTGTATTTCATTGTCAATTTAAAGAAGAGGTTTTGTTTTTTCATTAGCCTTTGTGGCTTCACCTACATGCTTTGATGATGATGATGTGTATGTGTGTTACCACACCATCCCCCTTGAATTTCTTTTTTACAATTTGTAAACTGAGTACAATGAATAATAAAACGTCAAGAAGAAGTTTGAAAGAGATTTTAATGTCAAAAAGTCAAACTTGTACATAACTGTAACATACCAAACAGCTCCAGAGCCCTCATTCAGTGTGTATCATTACAAACACAAAGAGAACCAAGTCACTGATTCATCGAGTCATCGATTCATCAGCTAATCAATTCATCACATCAAAGCAAAGTAAAAAATACAGTTTCCTCGTTAAGTGCAGATTAAACGCCGTTAGCATGCCGTTCGGGTTAAAGTTCATGGCCGTCTCTCTGTGTGTGACGGTACACAAGTCAAGTGCTGGTTAAAAAAAGAATAAAATAAATGCTCGGAAATGAGTAATGAATCGGTTAAAGAGAAACGTGCATTAGGGGAAAAAAAACAGGAGATACAGAGGAGTTCATTTACACCCTGAACTGTACAGGAATAATTACACACTGCTCTAGAACAGCAGGTTTTAGCCTACAAAGAACACACACTCACACACTCTCTCACACACACACACACACACGTGTTAACATGTTTCAGTTTAGTTCCTTTTCTTTTTTTTTTTTTTAAGAAAGAATCATTAATTTTTTTGGCTTTGGATCTTTTAAGCTTGAAATGTTTGATGAGGAAAGTCATGTATGACGAGAAAACTGAGGAAAAAATATAATAATAGTAAAATGAGCCCTAATTTTGTTTATTTATTTTTTTATTTTAAAGGTAAAGCAACGAGGCTAATTGTAATGTGGCTAACAGTGATGCCTTAAACGCGCACCTCAGGAATCCGTGTTCGGTTCAGGAACACGTACAGAGATTGGGCTGATTAATTTACATTAAGTCGTTACTATGTTAAACACTTCACCCTCAGTGATTAGGCCACGCCCCCTACCTGAGTCTGATGCTGGTGCAGAGAGACACCAAGCTGTGTGCTGAGGAAGAAGAAATTTTCGCTGCCACTGGGTTTGTCTCTGTGACTTTGCCCCTCTGTTTATAGAGTCAGTGATTGCCTTGCTGGACTGCTACATGTTGTCTATGTTAGCCTTTAGCCTTTAGCCTCACAGCTCCAGTGAAACACTGATAAAGAGAATTTTACCAATTGAACTGTTCCTTTAGATCTTTAAACCAAAACTACACTACAAGAGTTCTGTGCGCTGCACAGTTCGAGCTTTCTAATAATGTTTTACCCTTAAAGGTGGAAGAGGAATGTGCATTTTAGATTTATAATACTAATAAATAAATTAATTTCTTAAGGGGGTAAAGTGAGTCAAATATGCTGATCTGAAAGAAATGACATTGAAGTAAATAAAAAGAAAACTATGAATTTAAATCAGGGGTCGCTCAGTGGTTAAGGCATTGGACTACGGTTCGGAAGATCCCAGGTTCAAACCCCACAACCACCAAGTTGCCACTGTTGGGCCCTTGAGTAAGGCCCTTAAGACTCAACTGCTCAGATGTATAATGAGATAAAAAAAATGTAAGTCGCTCTGGATAAGAGCGTCTGCCAAATGCCTAAATGTAAATGTAAATGTAAATCAACTGGCTGACCCCCAAGCCCCGCCCACTCATAAATCAACTGCCTGTACCCAAACCTGACCCACTCACAAATTAACTACAAGACACCAAAACCCACCCACCCACAAATCATCCACCTGACCCCAAACCGCACCCACTCAAAAAACAACTACCTGGCCTCAAGCCCAAGCCACTAATCACCTGACTGACCGAGAGAAGCTGACATTGTTAGAAAAAGGGTTCTTTGATGGGTTCTTTCCAGAGAACCATAACACACACACACACACACACACACGCTGGTATTCAGCACTAAGACAAGGCTCTTTTTTGCCTAAGAGATTCTAGTTTGGAACATTTTCTGTTACATAATCATCTTGAAGATCCTTTAATGTTCTCCCAGAGGAAAAACTCAGTAACCCATAATGGTTCTAGATTCAACATTCTCAAAATACAGCTCTCAACATGCACATCTTACTTACACTGACATTTACAAAGGTTCTTCTACTTGGAACCTGGTTATTAGTAGGACCAAAGAACATATTTCAAAGAATTTCAAAGTGCCCTGAGAAAGCCAGAACTTGTGACCATAACGACTTTGCCACATGAGATCTAGCACTGAATGATCCTTGAGTTTGTCCAGACAAAATATTTTATAGAACAAGGAATTTTCTTTAAACAGAAGGTTCCAATAATGTTTTATAATAGCAGAACTATCAACCATTCAAAAAACCTGCAATGAACCCTGGAATTATTCTAAGACACACCAGCAGACTCTACAGTAACAAATTCTTAGCCAGTTTCAAGTTTCTAAAAGAATTTACCATGGAGAACCTCAGTGAGGCAGGGCTTGTGATTAATAAATGAGGCGTGGCTTGAGATTGGTGATTAAGGCAAAGATTGTGATTATTAAATGAGGCGGGGCCTGTGATTGGTAACTAAGACGGGTTATGTGATTGGTACATGAGGCGCAGCTTGTGAAGTGTCCATTATAAACATGACTCTAAATGAGATAATAAGATACATGAAACATAATCAAATCATGAAAATATGATTAGGAAAATTTTAATAATAGCCCTGGAGATCCGATATTTATGCACACATACACCCATACACACACGCACACACACACACACACACACACACAGATGCACTTCCTTTTTTATTTTACTTTTTTAAAAGAAATTTAATCCCTTTGGGATGTAGTTTTTTTTATGTATCAAAATTAGCATTAGCTTACAGGCATGCAGTGTCGTCTTTACAGAAATTTGGTTTACCTACATAAAAGAAAAAAAATGGAAAAAAAAAACAGATGAAATTTGTTATCATCATGTTTTAATATTTAATGCCCTGAAATTCTTGTACGCACTTAAACGGAGGATTAGTTTATAGTCCAATAATGTGTGAAGATTAAGCAGGCAAAATGCTACAGCTAATTCCTCTTACCATGGCCTACATGTAATGTGTATGTGTGTGTGTGTGTGTGTGTGTTGTTGTAGTTGTTGAAGAACACGTGGCTAATAAAGAAAATACAGTTCCTTTTTCGTTTTTGTTCCATTTCTCCATTTTGTCAAAAGTTCAACATTATGTTTTTTTTTTGGCCATCTGTTATAAACAGTGTCCAATGAAATCGCTCCGTTTTGTGTTTGTCACCAATGAAAGAAAAAAAGAAAAAGAAACGGAAAAAATATATCGTATTTTAGTCTCCGTTTGTCTACTGATTCTATGAAAGCTGATTTGAATACCATTTGAATACTTACATTTGATTGGCTAAGTGCTAAATGATTGTTTGAACAATTTTTTTTTCATATACCTCACTCTACACTTCACGTCTCTGATTGGCTGTGGCGGTCACATGTCCTGATTACTCCCAGCGACAGATGCTCAGGCAGTTAAGCAAGGGCGGGGCTTAACGTAAAACTATTTAGCCATTCGCAAACATCGTGAAAACCTTATGATAATTTAGCATGCTTACACATTCATTCATTCATTTTCTATACCGCTTTATCCTGTATTTAGGGTCGCAGGGACCTGGAGCCTATCCCAGGAGACTCAGGGCACGAGGCTGGGTAAACCCTGGACAGCGTGCCAATCCATCGCAGAGCACACACACACTCATTCACACACTATGCTCAATTTGGGAACACCAATTAGACTAATCTGCATGTCTTTGGGAGGAAACCGGAGGAAACCCACCAAGCACGGGGAGAACATGCAAACTCCATGCACACAGAGACGGGAATCGAACCCGGACCCTGGAGGTGCAAGGCGACAGTGCTAACCACTACACCACCGTGCCGCCTATGCTTACACATTACATTTTTTAATATTAATTATCTAATGTTAGCATTGTCCCACATGTAGGTTAGCTGGTTAGTTAAGCAATTGCTGTGTAGAACTAAAAGTCTTATGCTAAAACTATACTGAGCCAAAGAAATAAAAGTCAGGTGATGGTTTCACGTCAAATTTGTGATTGGCTAACTGGTACATTTAACCTAAGCTCCGCCCAGGATGATCGATCCAGAAATGTCTGTCACTCAAAATCAGGATGTGCATAGAGGTCCTTCCTGACATCATAAACACTGTTCAATGGCTAAACTCAGCCATATGGCTAGATTTTTTTTCTAAACTAGCAACCCTTAAGCTAGCGTTAATATTAAACAACAAGACCGTTTTGTTATCAGATTATGTTAGCTAAACATAAAGAGCTAGCTGGATAATAGCTCAGTGAAATGAGGTGATAAATATAGCTAGCTGATTAGCATTACACCAAGTGTTCTCAGTTAGTTAGGTACTTACTGTATGATCACTCTAAAACGGAACATTACCTTATTACAATAATGTCTGTTTTTTTTTTTGTAGGGATGATGTCAGAGGAGACCACCACGTCCATCGCGTCCACCACATCATGTTCAGTTCTGTAAAAGTGCTCTCTCTCTCTCTCCTCACAGCACCCCCTGTCAGCAGGAGGCCCAACATGCAGCTCATTATTTTAAAAGTCTTTTAAAAAGTAACTCAGTTTCTAAGCTCCTTTCCACATTTTTTCAGATTTTTTCCTTCTGCAGGAGATCAAACATGCAATGTTGAACAGTTCATCTTCAGCAGTTCACAGCTTCTTTAAAGTATGTGAGGCGACTCGTTCCATATCCTCGAGTCACTTTTCATCCACAGAAATAATGGGATGAGAAACAATCAGTTCTAGAGCCTGAAAATCCTGAAACTTGTCCTAAACAGTGATGATTCTTACTCCAGTTTTGAGTTCGTGGCTCAGATACAAACTCATTGTGCAGGTCAGAGCTAGTAGCTCAGGTGAGAATTCATAGAATATGCAGCTTAAGTGTGTACTAGTAGCGAAGGTCTGCACTGGTAGCCCAGTTAAAAACTGGAAATACAGGTAAGGATGGTTAGCTCAGCTAGGAACTAGTCAGGTGAGGGCTGGTACCCCAGGTGCGAAATGATCAGGTAAAGATAGGTAGCCCAGTTGAGGACAGTTCAGGTAAAGGTAGGTAGCCAAGGTGGGAAGTGGTCAAGAGAAGATAAGAAACACAGATGAGAAGTGGTCAAGTAAGGGTTGGTAGCCCAGTTTAGAACTGGTAGCTCATGGCTTTTGTGCAGGTCTTTACTGGTACATCAGGTGACAATTTGTAGCTCAGATGAATTAGTAACTCAGATGGGAATTAGGTCCGAACTGGAAGCTCTATCAGCAGGTCTGTATTAGAGGTCAAAACTTTGTTTCAAATCAATATCTATGGCACAAGATAAGATATCAGGAGAGAGTTTGATGTTTTCAGGTGTGGTCCAGATGCTGGAGTCAAATCTGGAGTGAACTCAGTGTGAATCTAAAACTTTACAGGTCAGGTGTGAGTCTTGCATGTCTAGATGTAATTTTGTAACTAAGATGCCAATTTGTAGCTCAGTTGAGATGTCCTAGCTGAGGTTCTTCACCTGCCAGATGTTAGCTTTGTATTAAAGGTTCAGATTTAGAAAGTTCAGGTAAAAGTTCCTTTCTCATGGGTGACGTCATATCTCAGTTACAAATTTGGTGCTTGTTGTCACGTGCTCTCTTGGTGCTTCCTGTTTGTGTCTCAGGGGTGAGATCAGGGTTCAGATGAGACCATGTCTTTTAGATGCTAATTCAGTTTTTACATCAGGTGTGAGATTTAGTCTCAGATGGTTGTGACTTCGTATCACAGGTGTGAATTTGCGTCTCATGTGTAAAGTCATGTCTCAGGTTTGAGTTTGTATCTCAGGTTCGAGTTCGTGTCTTAGGTGTGAAATCGTGTCTTAGGTGAGTCCTTGTCTTAAATGTGAGGTCATAGCTCCGATGCAAGTTTGTATCTCAGGTGTGAATTTTCAGTTCAGGTGAGAGTTCATGTCTCATAGGTTTCTCACAGGTAAACTTCCCTGCGTGACAATGTCAGGCATGATGTTGTTTTGAAGTCTCCGCCCCCTGACCGGGTCAGGGGAATAACCTCATTTGGGCAGGGCACCTCTGAATCGTCACCATGGCATTGACCTCCAAACTTAGCGCTGCTAAAGGTGTCATATGACGCTGATGTCATTTTGCGGTTCAGCAGGTTCCGGTTGTGATCCCCAATGTTTCTGTTACGGTCACCATGGCGACGGCTTGCGAGTGGATCACCATTGGCCAGAGGACTGCGCGTGTCATCGGCTCCGCCCCCTCCGCTGCCTTGGTCTGAACCATCGTCCTCCTCTCCTTCATCTTCCTCTCGATCGCTGTTGTCGTGATTGTTGTTGTCATCGCCTGCTGAAGTGAAGCTGGACATGCGTTGCCGTGGCGCTCCATTGCCCTGGAGTCTCCGTGGTGACGACTGCACAGGCATCCAGCAGGTGTCAGAGTGGCCATACTCGCCACAATCACGGGTGCATTTTCCTGTTAAAGCTACATCTGGAAGCTGCCTTGAGTCTTAGAGAAAGGGATAAAAAAGGGAAGTTAAGATTATGAAGAAAAGGTTGATTGAAGAAAAGGTTTCAAAAAGAGAACGGCGAACAGAAATATTGGCAACACAAATATGATTGAAAAATAATATAGTAACCAAAACAAAGAGGTTACAAATTAAAAGACAGAACAGGAGGTGAAAAAAAGAAGGGAAGAAAGAAAGAAAGATGTAGAGAGAAATGGGGTCAGTAATAAAAAGAAAACAAGAATGAAAACAGTAAAATAGCTGAGGTGTGAATAAAGAAAGAAACAAAAGGGGCAAATGTGAAAAAAAAAACACAACGGAAACACTGTTTTATCAGAAAAATAAACAAGAAATCTCTCTAATGGCACTCGATTGAGCGACACACTAACGGAATCACTGCTGTAAAGTAAAAATAAAACAAATTAACCTGAACTTTACCTCTGAAAATAATCGGGACAGAGCAGTGTTTCTGTGTAGAGCAGAGAGAAAGAGTGTGTGTGTGTGTGTGTGTGTGTGTGTGTGTGTGTGTGTGTGTGTGTGTGTGTGTGAAGGCTAAAGTAGGAGGGGGCTCTGTGTGTGTGTGTGTGTGTGTGTGTGTGTGTGTGTGTGTGTGTGTGTGTGTGTGTGTGTGTGTGAGAGAGGGAGAGACACAAAGAGCAGGCTGATACAGAGAGAGAAAATGGATCTTTAACCTCTCTAATGAGACGTGCTTTTGCTTTACACGCACTGTACACAAACGCATACAGACACAAAATAAATATGTTTTACACACATGTTGTCACAATGTTATAGCAAACAGTATACATGTGCACGGATGTTGATTATACCAGCGAGAGACGAGCACTAAGACCCAGCAGGGGAGACGATTACCCACAATTCCGCAGCGCAAGAGAGAGAAAAACCGTTGGCTCAGTTGTGATCATGTGACGCTCGTCAAAACAAGAAGCGCATGCGTGATACATGATACTCGGTACTCATAAACCAAGACTTGTTTGTTTTCCAAGTCAAAATGTATTAAAAATCTTTGCTCATCTTGCGGAACACTCGCAAACCGTGTTACTCGCAATCTGAGGTTCCACTGTATGACTGTATGAATAAGGAAGAAAAAGGAAGAACATGGCAGGGTGAGAGATGATCAGGGAGGCAGAGAAAAAAGACAGACAGACAGTAAGATATACGAATGTAGGAGAAAGTAAAACGAGTAAGAGTTATTATTAAGGATAAGAGAAAGGGTAAAAAAAAAGATAATATAAAGAAAACACAAGGTAATTAAAAAAACGACCAGATATTTAAAAAAATAATAATAAAATAAAGGAAGGAGGGAGAGAAAGGAGTAAAAGCAAAAAGGCCAAACTAAATAAAATAGTGAGAAAGATGGTAGAGAGACAGAAGAGAAAGGGATTTCAGCATACAAAGGTGAGAAAGAGAGAGAAATGGAGAAAGAGAGGGGGAATAAAATGAAACAGCTCCCTCTGGTGCTCACACAACAGTATTACAGTTCTTAACCTGAAGTTCTTAAACAACTCCTGTAAGTGTGTGTGTGTGTGTGTGTGTGTGTGTGTGCGCGTGTGTGTGTGTGTGTGTGTGTGTGTGTGTGTGTGTGTGTGTGTGTGTGTGCGTGTGTGTGTGTGTGTGTGTGTGTACCATTCTCCACATGCTCTTCCTCCCCCACACTGCCCTCGGGGGTCGTTCTCTCATATCCATCTTCAGGAAGAGACAGAACGCCGATCTTACTGCTCTTACTGCTCGGTGTCTCTGACTCGTCCACCCCACTGTCATAGCAACCAGCATCTGTCGCCACGGAGAACGTCACCCTGCGCAACGGCTGAAGACACACACACACACACACACACACACACACACACATACATACATATACACGTTACATTGGATAAAATAAGTATTAGAGATGCAGTAAAAAAATTTCACATAAACAAATAGTTGGTCCTCCACAAGATGGCGATAATGTAACACCAAACCATGAAGAAGACCATTCAAAAATGTGCAAGAAGAAAGAAAAGGTGCAGTAAATTAGTAGAGACTTTTAAACCTGGCCACAATAGACTCCCAGTTTATAAACTTTACAAGTGACTTCAGATCCCACACATCTCAACTCTATTACACCCACCAGCACCTCATGCTGTCCCACCAGGAAGGGGGCAGTCATGACAACAAATAATGGACACATGACACAAAGGTGGACTCCCTGTCTGCAGGTACTCTGTACCCCTATGCAACAGCTGAGTTCTGCATCCTACCAGAGTTCCATTTTGTGACAGAGAGCATGCCAGCAGCAGGACCACCAAAACAGTGCCCTGAGGCAAGTAAGTTTGCTCCACCCTAACTATAACTCATCACTTGGGGACACCCCTGCCCAGCCACAGGCCACAAAAGATGGATCTCCTCCTATGAGAATCCTGTGAGAGTGTGAGAAAGCCAAAGCTCCTAGACCCCAACTGCGTAGTACATTCAATCCTCTGCTCACTCCATAAAGGCCCTGGGAACTTAATAACTCAGACACTGATCTCCCTCTCTCACAGAATAATACCACCCTCATGAGAATCATCAACTCATTCTGCATCTCTAAGTCCCTGTGCATCATCCTGCTCCCCAGCATTCCCAAAGCTTTCCAAATCGCTGATCTCATCTTCCAGCATGTGTTTGGGTACTGTGGATCTCAGGAGGCTACTGTGAGTGACTATACAGTGCAATTCACATCTAGAGGAGTTTTAAAGAGAAAGCAGGGGCTGTATGTTTGACACTAGCTTTCAAATCCCAATCAGAAAGTGGGCGATTCCAGAGAACTTTCTGTGTGAAGAATCAGGAGGACTTGGGAGACAACACTTCGCAAAAACAACTGCACAGACAGCAGAATCAATCCCTGCTATCCATTATCACTCAAATGAGGGTAGGTTAGCTGTTGAATGTGATTCCTCTCAAGGTTTCTTCCTATTGCCATCTCAGGGAGTTTTTCCTGAATCTGATCATTTTGGTCCATACACATTTTCTCACATTTCATACACACTTTAATAATTTTATTTTGCTTCTGTAAAGCTGCTTTGCAACAATACACACTGTTAAAAGTGCTATACAAACAAACTGAATTGAATTAACACTCATGTAAAATGGATTTGGGGTTTTCATAAGCTGTAAGCAATAATGCAACCATGGGGGGGGGCGCAATCCAGTGTCTTCTTGTGCCAGTCCCAAGTCTGGATAAATGCAGAGGGTTGTGTCAGGAAGGGCATCCGACGTAAAACATTTGCCAAATCAATGATGCGAATCAGAAATATATTTTCCATACCGGATCGGTCGTGGCCCGGGTTAACAACGACCGCCACCGGTGCTGTTGACCTACAGGGTGCCGGTGGAAATTGGGCTACTGTTGGTCGAAGAAGGAGAGGAGGAAGGCGTGTTCGAAAGCAGAGAGAGAAGAGGAAAGGAAAGAGTTTAGGAGTGAATGTAGGGACCTTGAATGTTCGGACCATGACAGGGAAGGCAAGAGAGTTGGTTGATATGATGCAGAGAAGGAAGGTGGATATCCTGTGTGTCCAGGAGACCAGGTGGAAAGGTAGCAAGGCCAGAAGCTTAGGATCAGGGTTCAAATTGTTTTACCATGGTGTGGATAGGAAAAGAAATGGAGTAGGAGTTAGCCTGAAAGAGGAGTTTGTAAGGAATGTCCTAGAGGTGAAGAGAGTATCAGATAGGATGATGAGTCTGAAGCTGGAAATTGATTGTGTGATGTTCAATGTTGTTAGTGGTTATGCTCCACAGGTAGGATGTGTGTTAGAAGAGAAGGAGAAATTCTGGAGTGAGTTAGATGAAGTGATGCAGAGCATCCCCAGAGGTGAGAGTGGTGATTGGTGCAGACTTCAATGGACATGTTGGGGAAGGGAACAGAGGGGATGAAAATGTGATGGGCAGGTTTGGTCTTCAGGACAGGAATGTAGAAGGACAGATGGTGGTGGACTTTGCAAAGAGGATGGAAATGGCAGTAGTAAATACTTTCTTCCAGAAGAGGCAGGAACATAGGGTGACATATAAGAACGGAGGCAGAAGCACTCAGTTGGACTACATCTTGTGTCGACGTTGTAATCTGAAAGAGATTAGTGAGTGCAAAGTGTTGGTAGGGGAGAGTGTAGCCAGACAACACAGAATGGTGGTGTGTAAAATAACCCTGGTGGTGAGGAAGGTGAAGAGGACAAAGGCAGAGCAGAGGACAAAGTGGTGGAAGCTGAGAAAGGAAGAATGTTGTGTAGTCTTTAGGGAGAATTGAGACAAGCTATGGGTGGTCAGGAGGTGCTTTCAGTTGACTGGACAACTACAGAAAATGTGATCAGGGAGACAGGTAAGAGGGTACTTGGTGTATCATCAGGTAAGGGAAAAGGGGACAAGGAGACTTGGTGGTGGAATGAGGAAGTCCAGGAGTGTATACAGGGAAAGAGGCTAGCTAAGAAGAAGTGGGACACTGAGAGGACTGAAGAGAGTAGACAGGAGTACAGGGAGATGCACCGTAAGGTGAAGGTAGAAGTGGCAAAGGCCAAACAAAGAGTATATGAGGACTTGTATGCTAGGCTGGACAGTAAGGAGGGCGAGGTGGGTCTGTACAGGTTGGCGAGGCAAAGAGATAGAGATGGGAAGGATGTGCAGCAGGTTAGAGTGATTAAAGATAGAGATGGAAATGTACTGACAGATGCCAGGAGGGTGATGGGAAGATGGAAGGAGTACTTTGAGGAGTTGATGAATGAGTAAAACGAAAGAGAACAAAGAGTAGAAGAGGTGACTGTTGTGGAGCAGGAAGTAGCAAATATTAGTAAATGGAGGATGAAGAGTGGAAAGACTGTTGATCCTGATGACATACCTGTGGAGGTATGGAAGTGCTTAGGAGAGGTGGCAGTAGAGTTTCTGACTAGTTTGTTTAACGAGATCTTGGCAAGTGAGAGGATTCCAGAGGAATGGAGGAGAAGTGTATTGGTGCCGATTTTTAAGAACAAGGGAGATGTGCAGAGCTGTGGCAATTACAGAGGTATAAAGCTAATGAGCCATACAATGAAGCTGTGGGAAAGAGTAGTGGAGGCTAGGTTAAAGGCAGAGGTGAGAATTTGTGAGCAGCAATATGGTTTTATGCCTAGAAAGAGTACATCAGATGCAGTATTTGGTTTGAGGATGCTGGTGGAGAAGTACAGAGAAGGTAATAAAGAGTTGCATTGTGTCTTTGTAGATTTAGAGAAAGCGTACGACAGGGTGCCGAGAGAGAAGCTGTGGTGTTGTATGAGGAAGTCTGGAGTGGCAGAGAAGTATGTTAGAGTGGTGCAGGACATGTATGAGAGCTGTAAGACAGTGGTAAGATGTGCTGTAGGTGTGACAGAAGAGTTCAAGGTGGACGTGGGTCTGCATCAAGGATCGGCTCTAAGCCCCATTTTGTTTGCTCTAGTGATGGACAGGATGACAGATGAAGTTAGACAGGAGTCTCCATGGACTATGATGTTTGCAGATGACATTGTGCTTTGTAGCGAGAGCAGGGAACAGGTGGAGGAAAATTTGGAGAGGTGGAGGTACGCTCTGGAAAGCAGAGGAATGAAGGTCAGCCGCAGCAAGACGGAATACATGTGTGTGAATGAGAGGGACCCAAGAGGAACGGTGAGGCTACAGGGAGCAGAGGTAAAGAAGGTGCAGGATTTTAAGTACATAGGGTCAACGGTCGAGAGCAACGGAGAGTGTTCAAAGGAGGTGAAGAGACGAGTACAGGCAGGTTGGAATGGGTGGAGAAAAGTGTCAGGTGTGTTGTGTGATGAGAGTATCAACGAGAATGAAAGGAAAGGAGTACAGGACAGTGGTGAGACCAGCGATGCTCTACGGCTTAGAGACAGTGGCACTGAAGAAAAGACAGGAGGCAGAGCTAGAGGTAGCAGAGCTGAAGATGTTGAGGTTCTCTTTGGGAGTGACAAGGATGGATAGGATCAAGAATGAGTTCATCAGAGGGACAACCCATGTTAGATGTTTTGGAGATAAAGTCAGAGAGGCCAGATTGAGGTGGTTTGGACATGTTCAGAGGAGAGAGTGTGAATATATCGGTAGAAGGATGCTGAGGTTGGAACTGCCAGGCAGGAGGTCTAGAGGAAGACCAAAGAGGAGATTTATGGATGCAGTGAGAGAGGACATGAAGTTAGTTGGTGTGAGAGAAGAGGATGCAGAGGATAGGGTTAGATGGAGGCAGATGATTCGCTGCGGCGACCCCTGAAAGGGAACAGCTGAATGACAAAGAAGATAAGCTGTAAGCAATAATCATCTCAATTATGACAAATCACGGCTTGAACTATCTTGCTTTTGCATGTAATGTGTCTATCTCCTATATTAGATTCACCTTTTAAGTTGCATTACTGAAATAAATGAACTTTTGCACGATATTCAAATTTTTTGAGTTTCACCTGTATATTAAAATACTAGATTATAATTGCACACTCATAAGTTAAAAAAAAAATGTACAGCACCCTCTGTTGAATTTTGAGTTTAAATAATGATCTTTTTCAAGGTATATATTTTTTTATGATATAAGGGAGTTTTCCATTTAAATTTCAAAGTAGTGTATCTTCTCTTCACGTGGTCTGATTGTGATGAAACAAGTCGTGTTTGTTACCTCAAGCTCGGCTAAATACACCTTTGAAAACCCCATAAAAATTCGTTCAGTAGTTTTTATGTGATGCATGCACAAACAAATAGACAAAAATTCCAAAAAACATCCTGATGTGTTCTATTACTCATCGTACGTCCCCCAAATACTTTTTTCACAAATATCCTCAATATACAGACACGCCCACTTTACAGTTCTATTATACAGTATGTAATGGATATACTGAGTGCAGTACGGTGGTGTAGTGTCGCCTTGCACCTCCAGGATCCGGGTTCGATTCCCATCTCTGTGTGCATGGAGTTTGCATGTTCTAACCGTGCTTGGTGGGTTTCCTCTGGGTACTCCGGTTTCCTCCCACAGTCCAAAGATATGCAGGTTAGACTAATTGGTGTTCACAAATTGACTGTAGTGTGTGTGTGTATGTGTGTGTGCCCTGCGATGGATTGGCACCTAGTCCAGGGTGGACCCCACCTTGTGGCCTAATGGCGCTTTTCCACTGCATAGCACGGCACGGTTCAGTACAGCTCACTTTTGGGGGGTTTTCCACTGGGAACAGTACCTGGTACCTGGTCGTTTTTTAGTACCACCTCAGCCGAGGTTCCAAGCGCGCTGAACCGTTACCAAAACGTGACATGTAAACTCTGCTGGTCATTGATTGGCCAGAGAAAATCGTCATTACTGCTACACTGAACTTGCGACACGAGACACAACAGAACCGCTATATTTAGCACAGCCAACGAAGGATCGAACCGTTTTGTTTTAACTAAACATGGCTGTTTCATGGTCTATTACAGAACCATTACAGTACCATTACAGTACAGTACAATGGTTACAGAACCATTACTATTACAGTACCATTACTTCTGCGCATGCGCGAGCGTGCAGCAGCTTGGTGCAGTTGCTCTCGGAATTCTCGTGTGTTTTTTACTTTTTATTATACTTTGCTTCTATTATTTATTTATAACTTTATTCTGTATTTAACAAGTAAGGTCGCCCTTTCAAACCATGCGTTTTAAATAAGCAATTTCCCTTTGGGATTAATAAAGTTCTTTGAATCTTGAATTTGAAGTACAGACGTTCCTCTCGTTGGTAGCTGAGGAGCGGATCCAGCAAAAGCTTGATGGGGCGACGCGGTATGAAAAAGTTTTTCAGGCGGTCGCTAAGCTCTTGGCCGCACACGGCTACCATCGGACTTACAAACAGTGTAGGAACAAGTAAAAAAAACTGAAAAGCGACTACAGAAGTTTGTGGCGCGTTTACGATGATGTCACAGCAGTAGAGGCGACGCAACTATAAGGACACATGAATAATCCCGCCCACTCTAAAGGGCAAACCGAGCCGAACTGAGCCGAACCAAAGTGAGCTGTACTGAACCGTGCTGTGCCGTACTATGCAGTGGAAAAGAGCTATAAGTCTTCTGGGATAGGCTCTAGCACGACCTGGCACCTGCTCACAGTGCCAAAACCACTGGTAAATGGTTTACTGACCATGGTATTACTGTGCTCAATTGGCCTGCCAACTCTCCTGACCTGAACCCCATAGAGAATCTGTGGGATATTGTGAAGAGTAAGTTGAGAGACACAAGACACAAGAATCTGCAAAAGGATTCCCGACCAAGTACTGAGTGCATAACTGAACATAATTATCTGAAGGTTGACTTTAATTGTATTAAAAACACTTTTCTTTTATTGGTCGGATGAAATATGCTAATTTTTTGAGATAGGGATTTTGGGTTTTCATGAGCTGTATGCCACAATCATCAATATTAAAACAATAAAAGGCTTGAACTACTTCAGTTGTGTGTAATGAATCTAAAATATATGAAAGTCTAATGTTTATCAGTACATTACAGAAAATAATGAACTTTATCACAATATGCTAATTGTTTGAGACGGACCTGTATATACAGTAGATATATTTGTTATTTAGAACAGTTACCTGTACAAAATACACTCTCTCTCACACACACACACACACACACACACACACACACACACACACTAAAAGCAACAGTTCCTTTTCTGTTTCTTGTGGAAATATATTTCATTAAATGCTGGTGTGTGTTAACATAAAGCAAATGTGAGACAGTGTTTGTGTGAGATCAGACACTTCAGTGAGAATAAAACAACACACACACACACACACACACACACACACACACAGTGGTGAGTGCGCTCCTGCCTTTGAAGTCCTTTTAGAAATCTAGGGTTTAATTTATTTTTATTTATTTATTTATTTTTAAAGGCACCTGATTCAATATGTTGCCTCATTAACACACACTTAACCAGGATAAAACAGTTGTGTGTTACAATTACTGTGTAAGCAAGTGCATGTGTGTGTGTGTGTGGTGAGATCTTTTGATGTCTTATTACAGTTAATGTGATTTTATTAACGATGTAATAAATTACTAATGAAAACCCAATGGGATTACGTTTCTATTAAACCCCGGAGAGTTGCATTACAGCACTTTCAGGCTCCTACTGTTCCGTTATCATTTAAATACAGCTCTATTTAACTTCTATTATTTTTAATAAAAGCCTGTTTAATGTTCTGTTACAGCCGGTGCTGTCGGGTCGAAGCTAAAGAACGCTGTTCTAATAATGTTAACGCTCCAGTACAGCTTTATTAAAACTCTGTTACACCTCTATTACACCTCTCTCACACTCTATTACACTCCATTAAAGATCCTGCTTAATAAATGATGAGACAAAACTCAGACAGACAGGCAGACAGACAGACAGACAGACAGACGGAGGGGGGGGGGTAGACGGTTGTTAAACGAGCTAATTAACAGACGGTTCCACCATCCAGATTAAGGATGAGTTCTAACTAACGAGTGTGTGAGAGACAACAGGAACAAGGGAGGAGGACAGTGAAAAAACATCCCATAATATAAACCCACGGAGGCCTCAAGTTGTGCACTGTTAATACTCAGGCATGGCTGGTGTGTGTGTGTGTGTGTGTGTTAGATATCACTGTGCTAGTTGATGACCTTGATAATTTATTCGTTATATATGCGCATTTCATTTAAATATTTAAGGAAGCGAGTGCTAATTAATCAGCCGTCATTCGTCTCCTTTGAACTGTCAGGTAGAAGTGTTTTCCTTTCATTAGCTCACATACACAAGCACACACACACACACACACGGACACATACACACAGACACACGGACACACACACACACACATACACAGACACACTCTCTCTCTTTCGCAGCTTTTGTCATTCGCACAAAGGTGAGATACACACCTGATTTGCCAAACAGTTCTATTTGGTACACCACACACACACACACACACACACACACACACGCACACGCACACACTGCAGGTTTGTTTCGGATTAAAGTGGACACTTTTTTATATTTGCTGTCAAAATGCATTAATATTCAATTGATACTGACTTCTGAAGCCTCCAGCCAACACAATCACACACACACACACACACACACACACACACACACAGTGGTTGAGATGGTCATAAACATCCACAGATGCTTCAGAGAACATCGCTGCGCATGTTCTGTTGTTCTACCTCAGTGTCACCAGCTTCGACTTTTATGCACGATCCAGTTCATACATCCTGCCTTCAGACACCATGGTTCACATCATCTACATCACACATTAGATCATAATTTGTCATCGTTGGGCCCCTGAGCGAGGCCCTTAACTCTCAACTGCTCTGATGTATAATGAAATTCGATCTGGATAAGAAGACGTCTACTGTACCAAATGCCATAAATGATTTTCTACACTTAGGTTTTGTAAATGACTCTTTATAAGATTCACTTATGTTTGGGGTCATAGGTCAACTCCATAACTGGCTCAGTTTGTGAACGAGTCCATAAAGTATTCACTAATTTTTGTATATAATGCGGGTGTTAATGTTGACCGGAGGTCCTTCCACAGTTGTAAATATGGGAATAAATATAATGGTCACCACCACCACATGGTCATCCCTAGCTGGACTACAGAGGTTCCTGGATTGATTCACAGTGAGACTTCATGGAGCACTACACCAAGCAGGAGTAATGGATCATACACCCTTCATAGTGCACCAGGGAAGTAATCTGAACATAGGGTTCAGGTACCGTACAGATAGGCACGGTACAGATGTGCACTACAGTAGGATACAGATGTACACTACAGTATGTGGGGTAAAGATGTGCACTATGTATGGTACAGATGTGCACTACACAATGTAGGGTACAGGTGAGCACTATGTAGGGTATAGTTGTGCACAATGTATGGTACAGATGTGAACTATATAGGGTACAGATGTGCACTACATTATGTAAGGTACAGATGTGCACTATGTAGGGCACAGATGTTCACTACACTATATAGTGTACAGATGTGCACTATATTATGTAGTGTACCTCTGTACATTATGTAAAGTACAGATGTGCACTATGTAGGGTACAGATGTGCACTACACTATATAGGGTTGAGATGTGCACTATGTAGTGTACATAGTGTACAGTGTAGTGTACATAGTGTACAGATGTGCACTATATAGGGTACAGATATGCACTACACTATGTAAGGTACAGATGTGCACTATGTAGGGTACAGAAGTGCGCTACACTATGTAAGGTAGAGATGTGAACTATGTAGAGTATGGTACACATGTGAACTATATAGTGTAGATGTGCACTATATAGGGTACAGATATGCACTACACTATGTAAGGTACAGATGTGCACTATGTAGGGTACAGATGTGCACTACACTATGTAAGGTACAGATGTGCACTATGTAGGGTACAGATATGCACTACACTATGTAAGGTACAGATGTGCACTATATAGGGTACAGATATGCACTACACTATGTAAGGTAGAGATGTGAACTATGTAGAGTATGGTACACATGTGAACTATATAGTGTAGATGTGCACTATATAGGGTACAGATATGCACTACACTATGTAAGGTACAGATGTGCACTATGTAGGGTACAGATGTGCACTACATTATATGAGGTACAGATGTGCACTATATAGGGTACAGATGTGCACTACACAATGTAGGGTTCAGATGTGCACTATGTAGGGTACAGATGTGCACTACACTATGTAAGGTACAGATGTGCACTATATACAGTAGGGCATAGAGGTGCACTACACTATGTAAAATACAGATGTGCACTATATAGGGTTGTGCCCTGGTACAGTTCACTATGTGCACTACGTATGGTACAGATGTGCACTATATAGGGTACAGTTCTGCCATATGTATAATACAGATGTGCACTATGTAGAGTACAGATGTGCACTAGTACAGATGTGCACCGTGTGGGGTACGAGGGAACAGAGTCGAAATCAAACCTATGCACTGTAGACACACAACTTTATGAAGGTCATGACGCTGCAGAAAGGTCATAGTGTGTATGAGCGTGTGTGTGTGTGTGTGTGTGTGTGTGTGTGTGTGTGTGTGTGGACTGCAGTGACGGTGCAGTGGTGCAGGAAGAGTACTAACCCTCTCTATGCTGCTGCCCACTCACATACACACACATATACACACACACACACACACACACTCTCTCTCTCTCTCTCTCTCTCTTTCCTTCACTCTTTCTGTCTCTTTTCATATCCATACTCTGTCTGCAGGTTTGAGCGAACGGAGGATCACCAGTGTGTGTGTGTGTCTGTGTGTGTGTGTGTGTGTGTGTGTGTGTGTGTGAGACCATCAGCACTGACACTGCACCCTGAATAATAATCATCCTGCAGAGAGAAAGAGAGAGAGAGAGGGAGGGGGGGAGAGAGAGGGGGGGGCAATTCTAAAGATGGATAGAGTGAAAAGGCTGAAGAAGGCTGAGGGTGAGGAAGAAAGGAGATAGAAAGGAGGAGAAACTGAAATCATTAAAGAGGTAAAAAGAAAAAAGAAGAAAAACAGAAAGAGAAAAAAGAAGGTAAGGTGAGGATGAGTTAAAAGATACGTCATGGGGAAAAAAGTAATGCAGCAAAGAGAAAGACAAAGAGAAAGACGGTGAAGTGAAGAAAAGAGAGAGAGGTGTACGGAGAAACGGGGACACGAGGAAAGGACAGAGAGACATGAAGTAGGTGAAAATGAACGAAGAGGCGATGAAAGAGACAAAGAGACAAAAAGAGAGAGAGTTCATATCTGCAGTATGATGTCACTGCCCTCTAGTGGTCACATGACTAACTGCGGCTCTCACACACACGCACACACACACACACACACAGTTGTACAGGATATAAATTGCACCCAGGACCTTCTCTCGGTTCTCCGAGTTCCTCTACTTCTCTACTGTCATGTGATGTTAAAGTCAGAGTACCGGAGGATGTGACTGACAAGCCCAATAGCCAATAGTGTGAGACAGACACGCCATGCCCCCCCCCCCCACCATATAACCCAAACACACCTGACGGCAGCAGAAGAGATCAGCCAGGCCGATACGATGTAGAAGGACATAATTAGCCCCGCCCCCTTTTTTAAACTCCACCCATTTTTTATTCTGCATTGAAAAAGCTAACATTGGAAAAGTTCGACCGAAAAGAAAGACACGCCCACAAGTGGGAGGGGCAAATATATATTTAAAAAAGCATGTACGTGTGTGTGTGTGTGTGTGTGTGTGTGTGTGTGTGAGACAGATAGAGAAAGAGAGAAAGAGTGAGAGATAGACAGAGAGGGAGAGAAATAACAAAGCCAACTATAGTGTGTGTGTGTGTGTGTGTGTGTGTGTGTGTGTGTGTGTGTGTGTGTGATTTATGATTGTTCCGCCATCTCGATATCTGTAGAACACATAACTGGATCTATTGTACTATATGAAGTAAACAGGAGACACACACACACACACACACACACAAAAGATGCATTGTAACACGTCTTAAAGCACAAACAATGAGCTGAATCATAAAGCCCGTATGAGGGTAATAAGCTGTATAATTACCTCGCTCTCTCTCTCTCTCTCTCTCACACACACACACACACAGCAAGGTCATATGGACTGGCAATAAATGATGAAGTCTTCATTCCAGAGCATGCAGAGACTTGGGTGACACACACACACACACACACACACACACCTTCACTTGACCATGACCTCTTCTGCTCTTTCCCATCGGAACTCTGTCACCACCGCAGTGACACACACTGACAGGAGGAATGTCATGCTGGGAGACACAACACGCACCCACCCACCCAAACACACACACACACACACACATGCAAATGAAAAATCCCCTCATGCAAAGCACACACACACACACACATACACACACACACATGTCTGGCTGAGTGAGAACGCACCGCTGTGAAACACACACGAGCACAGAATGTCTCACTGCAGGCTGCAGCATCTGTGACAATGGGCTCAGTGTGTGTGTGTGTGTGTGTGTGTGTGTGTGTGTGTGTGTGTGTGTGAGACACACAGAGGGGTGTTATGAAGCAGAACACACTGCGCTGTTTAACTCATCCGTCTTCATCTCTTCATCATAAAAATTCCGCCGTTTTAGTTTTTTTCTTCTTCTTTTTTTCCCCAAAGAGTGAGACGAGGAACGAGGAGGAAGTGAGGACCTGAGAGAGTCAACAACTGGAGGGGAAGTAAACGGCACAGTAATTAATGCATGTACTGTAAAACATTATTGTACAGACACACACACACACACACACACACATTCAGATCATCTCTTTGATCTGACCAATTAAACTTCAGCATTCTGTCTCCACGGAAACGCATCCAGGCTCCTAATTGGTTGTCTGATTTTCCTCACGTTGATTTAATTCTGTCTGAGTGAGGCGGTTATTCTCACCCCTAATTCCCTCGAGCCGTGTGTGTGTGTGTGTGTGTGTGTGTGTGTGTGTGTGTCTACCAGCGTCAGTCTTGTACATTTTTGGCGTTCGTTGCAGAGAGGTGGATGGAGTTCACTGCAGTGGGCGAGTTTGTGTGTGTGTGTGTGTGTGTGTGTGTGTGTGTAGCTGGGTGCAGTTTTCCCCCGAGGCTGCACGTCTTAGTGCTGAGTTCTACCTATCGATGCATACAGGCAGGTGGGAGAGGGGTCACACACACACACACACACACAGGCCTTAGCTTGCCCACACACTCGGGTTTCAGCAGTGGGACGAGTTAAAAGATCAGACAAAGAAACAGAGGAACCACTCATCCCTCCTTCACTCTCAGTCTCTCTGTCTTTGCCTGGAGGGATGCTAAAGTACACACACACACACACACACACACACACACACACACACTCAGAGTTTATTTTTTCTTGTCTATATGAACCTCTGCTTCGTTTCACTTGCTGTGTGTGTGTGTGTGTGTGTGTGTGTGTGTGTGTGTGTGTGTGTGTGTGTGTGTGTGTGTGTGTGTGTGTGCGTGTGTGTGTGTGTGAGGCATGATCACGACGAGTTCTATTACAGACTCCACTGTGCGTCACACCTCCAGTACTACAGACTGGGATACTATAATGCCTCCCCAGTACTCCCAGTGCGCCTAGTATTCTAGGCGCCTAGAGGCCCTTAACCCTCAACTGCTCAGATGTATAATGAGATAAAAATGTAAGTCGCTCTGGATAAGAGCGTCTGCCAAATGCCTAAATGTAAAATATGTAAAATGTAGTATTCCCAACATCCCCAGTATTCCCAGTATATACAGTATGTCAAGCACACCCACTAATCCCTCTGTCCATCAATTTCACCTGTCTCCCGTATCCCCAATATACTCATTATCCCAAGAATCCCCAGAACACCCAGTATCCTCATAATTACCAGTATCCCCATCAGCACCAAATACACATAAGATAAACAGTTCCCCAGGATCCCGCAAGTACTCAGTGTCTCCAGCACTCCCCAATATCCCGATTATCCTCCATATTCCCAATACAACCAGTATTCCCAGCATCCCCCAGGTACTCAGTGTCCCTAGTACATCAAATGCCTCCTGTAACAGTGTGAATAAATAACCCTGGAAACACAGGAAACCGAGAACACATTAAACTGGGGACATAGAAAACTAGAAACATTGTAAACTGAGAACAATAAAAACTGGGAACATTAGAAAATGTAAACACTGGTAACTGAAAAAGGTGAAAACTGGGAACATAGGAAGCTGGAAACATTCAAAACTATGAGCATTGGGAACTGGGAAGAAAGGAAACTGAGAACACAGGAAACTGAGTGGGTACATAGAAAACTGTGAACATTGGAAACTGGAAACACAGGAAATTGGGGACGCAGAAACTGATAACTGGGGACATAGGAAACTAAGCGTATTGAAAACTGGGGACATAAGATACTAAGAATAGTGGAAACTGGGGATACAGCAAACTAAGTATATTGGAAATTGGGGATGCAGAAACTGAAAACTGGAGAAATAGGGAACTAAGAATATTGGAAACTGGGGACATAAGAAACTAAGAATAGTGGAAACTGGGGACACAGGCAACTAAGAATATTGGAAATTGGGGATGCAGAAACTGGAAACTGGGGATATAGGAACTAAGAATATTGGAAACTGGGGACATAAGCAACTACGAATAGTGGAAACTGGGGAAACAGGAAACTAAGAACAGTTTAAACTGGGGACACAGGAAACTAAGATCATTGGAAACTGGGGACACAAGAAACTAAGAATAGTGGAAACTGGGGGCACAGGAAATTAAGATTATTGGAAACTCGGTACACAGGAAACTAAGAATATTGGAAACTGGGGAGACAGGAAAATAAGAATATTGGAAACTGGTGACATAAGAAACTAAGAATAGTGGAAACTGGGGACACAGGAAACTAGGAATAGTGGAAACTGGGGAAACAGGAAACTAAGAATAGTGGAAACTGGGGGCACAGGAAACTAAGATTTTTGGAAACTCGATACACAGGAAACTAAGAATATTGGAAACTGGGGATACAGGAAAATAAGAATATTGGAAACTGGGGACATAGGAAACTAAGAATATTAGAAACCTGAGACACGGGAAACTAAGATGATTGGAAACTCGGTACACAGGAAACTAAGAATATTGGAAACTGGGGACACAGGAAAATAAGAATATTGGAACTGGGGACACAGGAAACTATGAATATTGGAACCTGGGGACACAGGAACTAAGAATACTGGAAACTGGACACATAAGAAACTAAGAATATTGGAAACTGGGGGGCACAAAAATATAAGAATACTGGAAACTGGAGACATGGGAAACTAAGAAAATAGGAACCTGGAGACATAGCAAACTATGAATATTGGAAACTGGAGAAACAGGAAACTAAGGATATTTGAAACTGGGGACATAAGAAACTGGGTACATATGAAACTAAGAATATTGGAAACTCGGGACATAGGAAACTAAGAATATTGTAAACTGAGGACACAGGAAACTAAAATCATTGGAAACTGGGGACACATGAAACTATGAATATTGGAAACTGGGGACACAGAAAACTAAGAATATTTGAAACTGAGGACACAGAAAACTATGAATATTAGAAACTGGGGACACAGGAAACTAAGAATATTGGAAAACTGGGGACACAGGAAACAATGAATATTGGAACCTGGGGAGACAGGAAACTAAGAATACTGGAAACTGGAGACATAGGAAACTGGGTACATATGAAACTAAGAATATTGGAAACTGGGGACATAGGAAACTAAGAATATTGTAAAATGGGGACACAGGAAACTATGAATATTGGAAACTGGGGACACACGAAACTAAGATCATTGGAAACTGGGGACACAGGAATCTATGAATATTGGAAACTGGGGACACAGGAAACTAAGAATATTTGAAACTGGGGACACAGGAAACAATGAATATTGGAACCTGGGGAGACAGGAAACTATGAATATTGGAACCTGGGGAGACAGGAAACTACGAATACTGGAAACTGGAGACATAGGAAACTAAAACACAGGAAAATAGGGACATAGAAAATTATGAAGACTAGAAAATGGAAACATAGGTAACTGAAAAAATGGGAACTGGGGACATAGAAAACAGGGAACAGTGGAAACTAG
>CM060106.1:11820512-11833012 GCA_030522415.1 Channallabes apus
ACGATGACATCAGCTCCATTACGTCATAGTGTGTGGAGGGCCCTATTGTCTTGTCTTCTAGGGATTTTTTTGCAATGGTCAGGTGCCATCATATTGAGTGACATCACTGTGTGATGCTAGAACTCATGATTGGTTAATGACTTCCCGATCATTAACCAATCGTCGTCATATAGAGTGTCTTTTATTCCCACCTCGGGTCCTGGGCTTTTTGTAGGTCTTAACAAGCTGAATAAGCACACAGGTCACATGGTGCGCATGGGTGGCGATGGCGCAGGTGCTTGGGCCCGCTCATCGTAGCTTGCAACTATACTTTTGTACAAACCGGATTCCAAAAAAGTTGGGACACTAAACAAATTGTGAATAAAAACTGAATGCAATGATGTGGAGATGGCAAATGTCAATATTTTATTCAGAATGGAACATAAATCACCGAACAAAAGTTTAAACTGAGAAAATGTATAATTTTAAGGGAAAAATATGGTGAATCAAAATGTCATGGTGTCAACAAATCCCAAAAAAGTTGGGACAAGGCCATTTTCACCACTGTGTGGCATCTCCCCTTCTTCTTACAACACTCAACAGACGTCTAGGGACCGAGGAGACCAGTTTCTCAAGTTTAGAAATAGGAATGCTCTCCCATTCTTGTCTAATACAGGCCTCTAACTGTTCAATCGTCTTGGGCCTTCTTTGTCGCACCTTCCTCTTTATGATGCGCCAAATGTTCTCTATAGGGGAAAGATCTGGACTGCAGACTGGCCATTTCAGTACCCGGATCCTTCTCCTACGCAGCCATGATGTTGTGATTGATGCAGAATGTGGTCTGGCATTATCTTGTTGAAAAATGCAGGGTCTTCCCTGAAAGAGATGACTAGATGTTGTTCTAGAAGCTGAATATATTTTTCTGCATTGATGGTGCCTTTCCAGACATGCAAGCTGCCCATGCCACGTGCACTCATGCAACCCCATACCATCAGAGATGCAGGCTTCTGAACTGAGCGTTGATAACAACTTGGGGTGTCCTTGTCCTCTTTGGTCCGGATGACATGGCGTCCCACATTTCCAACAAGAACTTCGAATCGTGACTCGTCTGACCACAGAACAGTCTTCCATTTTGCCACACTCCATTTTAAATGATCCCTGGCCCAATGAAAACGCCTGTGCTTGTGGATCTTGCTTAGAAATGGCTTCTTCTTTGCACTGTAGCGTTTCAGCTGGCAACGGCGGATGGCACGGTGGATTGTGTTCACTGACAATGGTTTCTGGAAGTATTCCTGAGCCCATTCTGTGATTTCCTTTACAGTAGCATTCCTGTTTGTGGTGCAGTGTCGTTTAAGGGCCCGGAGATCACGGGCATCCAGTATGGTTTTACGCCCTTGACCCTTACGCACAGAGATTGTTCCAGATTCTTTGAATCTTCGGATGATATTATGCACAGTTGATGATGATAACTGCAAAGTCTTTGCAATTTTTCACTGGGTAACACCTTTCTGATATTGCTCCACTATCTTTCTGCGCAACATTGTGGGAATTGGTGATCCTCTACCCATCTTGGCTTCTGAGAGACGCTGCCACTCTGAGAAGCTCTTTTTATACCCAATCATGTTGCCAATTAACCTAATTACTGTTAATTGGTCTTCCAGCTCTTCGTTATGCTCAAATTTACTTTTTCCAGCCTCTTATTGCTACTTGTCCCAACTTTTTTGAGATTTGTTGACACTGTAAAATTTGGAATCAACATATTTTTCCTTTTAAATGATACATTTTCTCGGATTAAACTTTTGATCTGTCATCTATGTTCTATTCTGAATAAAATATTGACATTTGCCATCTCCACATCATTGCATTCAGTTTTTATTCACAATTTGTTTAGTGTCCCAACTTTTTTGGAATCCGGTTTGTATTATAATCACAAAAGAAAATGTAAACAATATTATAAATAATCTGTGTAGAAAATAAACTACATGACTACATTTCTAAATCCAGAAAAAATGCAAATGAATATGCAAACTAGAAAACGCCCCCAAATCCTCCACACATCAGTAAACATCACTAGCAGGTTCAAATATACAGTACTGTAACGTTACCATGGCAACCGCCACCTGCTCATTGTTAACTTAGTTATTTAAGTCATACCAAGAGACAATAAGATGGAGTGTGTGTGTGTGTGTGTGTGTGTGTGTGTGTGTGTGTGTGTGTGTGTGAGCGTTATTAATTGCTGAAAGGAAGTGTGGGGGCGTGGCCTGCTCATCTCTCTCTGATTAAAGGCTCGCAGTAAACAACAGCTTTCTTTATTTACTCAATAATGGATTTCCTGCCAGCTGACTGATCTAAAGATCACCCTTTGTAACCTAATCGATTTCCCTTCACGCAGACACACACACACACACACACAAACACACGCACACACACACACACACACACACACACACACACAGACAGAGTGTGTGTGAGTGTGGTATCGTCTCCTGGTGTTAATCTAGTAATGTCGCTCATAATTGTTAGGTCTCAGATCACCGTTAAAGAGATTAAATGTGTGTGTGTGTGTGTGTGTGTGTGTGTGTGTGTGTGTGTGTGTGTGTGTGTGTGTGTGTGTGTGTGTGTGTGTGTATGTGTGTGTGTTTCTTACTCACTGCTCCAATTTTCCCATGTTCAGCTTTCGAGGAGAAAGTCAGTGTTAACCTATTTTCCCTTCATAAAATCCCCAGGGCTTGACTCTCTCTCTCTCTCTCTCTCTCTCTCACTCACTTTCATTTCATCCATCTTTCCACCACTCTTCTCTAAACATTTCTCTTTTGATCCTGTCCTCTGTCTTCCTTCCTTTTACTCACAAACCAGATTTATAAAACCTTATGGATGCTCTCATTACTTTGGTATATAAGCTGGCATCTGGGCTTAAAGTTCTGATGTCACAAAACGGACCATTATTATTTAAACCAATCCTCCGGTATGATAACAGGCTGTGGTTGGCAAGGTGACTGTTGAAAAATGTTCGTTTTCAGAAATGGATTATATGAACAATAATAATAATAATAATAATAATAATGACTTACAGCTTAAAGTTGTAATAAAATATACACAATAGTTTAATAATAAGACAAAAAAGTGTTTAGCGTATAACACTACTGTTATATATTGATATGTTTATCTTTCATACTTTACCATTTATCTTGAGCGAAGGTTTAAAATCCGAACTTTAAAAACTAAAGATATCACACTTTTATTGTCTATCATCAAACACCAGTCAAGGTCAAAGTTCACTTCAAACATCAAAGTGAACATGGCCCTCTACTAGAAACAAGCATCCTTTAAATGTTCTGTGAAATTCCCCCTGAATGCAATAGTATTCAGGATATATGATACTGTACGATACACACTCTACTGTATATAACAGCTGGTAGAGTAAATATACGAGAGAAGCAGACATTAACGGTTGCTATGGCTACACTTTATTGTAGTATAATCTAATGCTTCAGTCTAATTGAATTTAAAGCTAACGTAATATTTTCACGCTGCTGTAATAAACCTTTCGGACTCGCCGAGCACAGAGCATATGAGGTGGATCCGAGGTTACAGCACTTTTCGTTTAAAAAAAATAATAATCCCGGCACCGTTAAGCTCCCACACTGACCCCTGACCTCTGACCCCAACTTCCAACCGTAAAAAATTTCCCGATGCTCATCTGGCTCGCTGTGACCTCGGGTGCACGGCGTAAATGTGTAAATGTGTATGGATTTCCATATTCAGCTTCCCACACCGAACTCAGGATGTACTACATTCGCCTATGAAACGCTGTACACTGGGGCGTAGCACTGTGCATTGTATTTAACTGTATTATATTCTTTAAAATGTATTGTCATTATCATGATCATTATTTCCTGTTTCCTTTCTTCAGATTGGAATCATCCCATTCCGGTCCATCCCCGTCACACCCAGAAGTGAAGATTCCACAGAAAACGTTCATTCATGAGCAGACCAGAGTGTGGACAGAGAGTTAGGGATCCTAAAATCCCCCTTTCTAACCTTAACACAATTATAGCTCGACCGGAGAGTCCCAACCTGGTCGAGCCCTGAGCCCTGTGAGAGACGGCTTCATGCTGTTCAAAGATCTGTTAAGAACAGCCCTGGTTTAAAAGCTGCAGAAGTAGCAGAAAGAATCCTAATTAACCCAAGCAACTGCATTAAATTATCCTCGTCAGCTCGATTATTATGAAGATGCAGCCAGAAGGAAGTCCCGTTTTTACCCAGAACTAATATTAGGAAAAGAAATGAGTGGTGTCTGTTTACTTTGTGCATGTTTGTGTACAAAATGCAGTGTAGTATATTGTAGTGTAGTGTAGTAAAATATACTGTGGTGTAGGTTGGTCTATTGTTTAATTTAATATAGTGTAGTGTAGTTTAATGTAATTTATTACAGCGTCCCCAGGTCGTAATTACGTGCGGTAAAGTACAGAACATTGTAATGCAGGTTAGTGCAGTTTAGTACAGTATGGTGTAGTTTATTGTAATGTGCAGATCTGTGGTGTCATACTGTATACTGTATTGTGATGCAGCTTAACAAACTGTACTGCAGTACAGTGTAGTGTTTCATGTATACATTATAGTGATTGCAGTGTCACACAGTGGTGTACAGTATGGTGAAAGGAAGTTCAGTGTACTATAGTGAGTTTACACCACACTGCACTGTGGTGCAGGGTATTATAGTGCCGTGTAGTATAGTCTAATTCTGCATCTACAGCTAGGCATTCGGCAGATGCCCTTATGCAGAGCGACTTACATTTTTATCTCATTATACATCCGAGCAGTTGAGGATTAAGGGCCTCGCTCAAGGGCCCATCAGTGGCAATTTAGTGGTTGTGGGGTTTGAACCTGGGATCTTCTGAACCGTAGTCCAATGCCTTAACCACTGTAGTATAGTGTAATATAGTGTGGTGTAGTATAGTGTAATATAGTGTGGTGTAGTATAGTATGGGCACTGGTGGCTCAGTTGTAGGTGTTTCGCCTGTCATGCGAAAGGCCCGAGTTCGATTCCTAGCCAGTGCCCAAACCCCAGCCACTGGATGCAGTGCCGGTCCCAAGCCCGAATAAGATGGGAGGCCTGCGTCAAGAAAGGCATCCGGCATAAAACTTGGGCCAAAGTGTGGTGTTGTGCGGACTGGATAGTCCGCTGTGGCGACCCCTTGCCGGGAGCAGCCGAAAGACCAACAAGTGTGGTGTAGTATAGGGTAAATATTGCAATAATGTAGTATAGTGTAATATAGTGCAATAATGTAGTATAGTGTAATTTAGTGCAATATTGTAGTAAAGTGTAATATAGTGCAAAAATGTAGTATAGTGTAATACAGTGTGGTGTAATATAGTGTAATACAGTGTGGTGTAGTATAGTGTAATATAGTGCAATAATGTAGTATAGTGTAATATAGTGTGGTGTAGTATAGTGTAATATAGTGTGGTGTAGTATATTGTAATATAGTGTGGTGTAGTATATTGTAATATAGTGTGGTGTAGTATATTGTAATATAGTGTGGTGTAGTATATTGTAATAGAGTGCAATAATGTAGTATAGTGTAATATAGTATGGTATAATATAGTGTAGTGTAGTATAGTGTAATACAGTGTAATGTAATATAATGTGGTGTATTATAGTGTGATACGTGAATATGTGAATATATGTAGTATAGTTCAGTGTAGTAAAGAATTGTATGGTAGCCTCTGAGTGACGCAGTGGTAAAGCGCTATCATCCGGAGATCGCTGGTTCGAACCCCGGTTGATGCTGTTTTCCTCTCACAGCCAGAGGCACAGAGAGAGCTGATTGGCCGAGCACTCTCAGGGGGGAGGGATGAGAGGTACTTGCGCTCCCACATTAATCATGGTTCTACAGCCAATCAGCGGCGTCTGTGAGCTCGGCACGCAGACGGAGCGGCTAGCGCTTTCCTCCGAGTGTGTTATTCCGCCCCTAATGGTGCGTGAGCAAGCAGTTCGTAAAGATGCGGTCAGCTGACGTCACGCGGTTCGGAGGAAACACATGATAGACTTCGCCCTCCCGACTGAATGGTATTGGTAGCCTTAATGTGGGAGCCCCCTAGTGACGGGGAGGAATTGGCCACGACTAATATTGGGGAGAAAATAAAAAAAAAATAAAAAAAAAAGAATTGTATGGTAGAGTTGTTGTTGTTGGTCTTTCGGCTGCTCCCGACAAGGGGTCGCCACAACGGAATATCCAGTCCGCACTACAACTTGGCACAGGTTTTACGCCGAATGCCCTTCCTGACACAACCCTCCCATTTTATCCGGGCTTGGGACCGGAACTGCATCCAGTAGCTGGGGTTGGCACTAGCTGGGAATCGAACCCGGGCCATCCGCATGACAGGCGAAACACCTACCTATTATAGTATAGTATAGTACAGTATGTTATAGAAAAGTATAGTATAGTGTAGTGTAATGTACTGTAGTAAAGTGCACAACAGTTTAATGAATAGTACAGTATATAGAGCCATAATGTGGTGCAATCTACTGTACTACAGTTTTGTTTAGTATAATGTTTTAAAATTACAATATTGATTAATTTAGAAATTACAAATAAATAAATAAATAAATAAATGTGTAAGTTTGTAGTCCTGCATTAACATGGATCAATTTGTCCCATGAGGAGATTTCCACTCGTCTCATCAGCTCAAGTATTTAAACAGAATGAAGGTATAATGAAGAGGAGAACATGGGCCACTGCTGGAGAGGACACTCACATAATACTGATCACATGATGTCGTGTAGTGTTAAAAATAACTCTAAGCTGTGGTCTGATTGTCCCATGCCCTTCCTCTAGTTTTTTTTTAGGTCCCTCACCTGGTCACCTGCTACCTCAGTGTCTTTCTCCTGGCCAAACAAAACTCAGACTACGGTACTTACTAGGAAGTTACTGAGATCCAGTCACATGCCATACCTGAGTGTACTGAGCATTCATCTCAGCCGAGACTGCGACTGTTCCACAAAACCCTCGAACAGTCAACAAATTGAAACACTGCAAAAACACGGCTGTCTAAATACTGAAACCGCTAATGAGACAGAAGCTCCTGGAGGAAACGAGAAGACAGGAATCAGCAGATCCATCAACACATCAACATCATCCATCAACACAACAGCTGCTTTAAAGTAAATGATTACAGCAAAACAACAAGGGGAGCTTTCCCCGCAGGACATACTGAGTGGAGGGAAGACAGGAAGGAAAGAAGGATGACAGGAAGGAAAGACCAAGCACTTCATCTGTTCAGGTGTAAATGAAGTCACTGAACTGAAGGTGTGTTACTATGGAAACACTGTGCTGGTGGTACTGTGTCTCACCTGTTTGCTGTACTTGGCGTTGTGGCAGCTGTAGTCAGAGCAGTGGTCGGAGCCGAGTGACATGGCGTCGGCGTTCCCGTTCCCGTTCCCTGTGAAGGTGTTTGTCGGAGGAAGGTCCTGCACGGCCTGGTGCTTCTTCCCCTCCACCGGCGGCGAGTTGGGCTGCAGGTGGACGGCAGGTAACGGGGAACTGGACTTGTAATGACGTGCCAGGTCAGGACTGGAGCGGTGACGCCGTGCCCCGATGCGCTGACTCACTTCCTGTTCCTCCTCTACTTCTTCTTCCTCTTCTTCTTCCTCGTCGGTGCGTCGGCAGCTATTCACTGTGACGATCCCGGCGTACAGCGAGCGCTCAGATTTTGACCGAATGTCACGTTTCTCTGCATCGCGCCGTTTTTTTTTCTCGGGTGGTGGCTGCGAGGGTGGGCGGGGCGTGAAGAAGTCCTCCTCGGGTTCTTTCTTTCCGGCCTCATAGCCGTTTTTCCCGAGCGCGCCGCACTGACGCGCCGTCAGAACCAGGAGGATGATGAGAACCACAGCGGCCGCGCCGGACAGCACACCAATCGCCACGCTGAGACGCTGCTTACCCAGAATCCTCTCATTATCAGGGTCACCTGCAATGTCCAGGGACAGGGGGACCCCTAAACTGCGAGCCACCTGAAGGGACAGACAGAGTGAGAGATAATGAGAGACAGAGAGAAAGAGAAATGTGAATTTTAGATATCATGTTATTTATTTTGTATATCAGTTTATTTATTTTTATTTTTTGCAGTGCCAACATTTTTATTACGTGTTTTGAAAAGAAAAGACCTGCTTTATTTATTGGAATACTGGAAAGTTGTTTGTGTGTGTGTGTGAGAGAGCAGTGTGTGCACTTTAATGTAATTACATTCTCGTTTTACGGCTCTGTTAGATACACACTCTACTGTAATGTTTAGACTTTTCAATTACCAAGTCAAGACGATGATACTCAGTCATACACTCTGTGTGTGTGTGTGTGTGTGTGTGTGTGTGTGTGTGTGTGAGTATGTGCGCATGTCAGTACAGGTCAACTGTAATTTGAGTCATGAATATTTATCAACATGAGACATTTTGCAGTTTTATAGTTTTACACGCCGTTACGTCGGCCTGCAGTAATGAAGTGCCATGTCGTTCAATGGCTTCCTGTCACAGACTACAATGCACCCCTGTATTCTGTCCTACACACACACACACACACACACTCCGGTGAATGTGTCTGTACTTGATTCAGATTCAAAACGGGTTCATCATCAACTCCTACTGTCTGTTATTTCGCGCGAGCAGGCGGCGTTATCCCGCGCGTGAAGCGCTCGTTGTTCCAAATGTTTACACTATTGTTCTTCACGCCATTATTTAACTCGCACAGCGTTCACGACTGTGCACCATCAGCCACGACCAGATTTAGATTTTACTATAAATGATCCGGACCCTGTGTTTCCTGTGTCTTTGACCTTTGTGCGACCTTTTCTCACATGCACCAACCTTCATTCTCAGCTCAAATAAATCACACAAACATTCTCCCTCTCAATACACCCCCAAAAATCAGCACCCCCCCCCTCCCCTAAACTCTCTCACACTCTCACCCACTCTCTCTCAGACACACAAACACACACACACACACACACACACACAAACACCTCTTCTCTCAGCAAGTGTCTAGACGAGGCCCTGAGACGAGTACAGACATCGCACTGACTGTTTGGAATGAACATGCGGATGGATGCTACACTGATACTCCAACAATAACAGTGTAGAAACCCATGTGTGCTAGTAACCCCACCAAAACTAAACAAACAAACACAGAAAAAAACATGCTAATCTACTGCAACTTTGTGTCCTGAACAATAATCACCTTCAGGTAAACAAGGACTCTTTTTGTTCTGCTTGTACACGTGTACGTATATTACACACATCAAACGAAACATTTCGCACATTACCATCTAAAGCCCTATTCAGACGGGATTAGTTTTCCATGAGGAGCCGTGTAATGTAATTATCCCCTCTGGGATTTTATCTGAATCCATCATACTTGTAATCTGTACGCACTGTACATGCACGCATTTAGAAAGATTACACCACATTTTATCTTTCTTTTTAACAGTCCAGCGGATGTGTTGAGGTTTTTCTTCAGTATCAAGGGACTCACAGTTTTATTTCATGCCCTGTCTAAATCTAAACAACAGCACGAAGTCAAAAGACAAAACAAGAACGATGCTATCGACATTCCCCAAGTTGCGCCCTTCGACCACCTGGTGGGCTGTGATGGTACTGCATGAGGACCACAAGAGGCCGTTCACAGTAAATAACCGAAACTAGTCTGGACCTACTCCGTCTACGTCGTGTATCTCGCATCAATCAGGGCTGTGAGAAAATGTTTGGTTTTCAACATTCTTAAGTTAAAGAATGTCAGGTTTAAAGGGTGTTTTAGAGAAGCAACACTTTTGACTTTTTGCAGTACTTTTTATACTTTATAACATCTCTGGTAAAGCCTGAACAATGTTGTGTGTGTGTGTGTGTGTGTGTGTGTGTGTGTGTGTGTGTGTGTGTGTGTGTGTGTGGGGCGTTACGTTTTTACCTGAGCGTCCACCAGAGTGGCGTTAGTGAGACTCTCATTGACGAAGATATGAACAAGCGCCGTGGCGCACAGTGATGGAACTCCGCTGTCGTTAACTCGTACCACCAGGCGGTGAAGTCCTCTGTGTCGTCTCTCCAGTGGTTCCGTCAGTGTGATGACGCCGCTGCTTGCACCGATCTCGAACAGATGAAACGGGTTTCCGCCAATAAGGGCATAGCGCAGGTCTGCGTTGGACCCGGCGTCACTGTCCGCGGCCGTTACGGTTCTCACGACGGTCCGGGCGCCGCTTGATGGAGTTAGGAGTGTGTACGAGTCGTTCAAGGGAGTGATGATAGATGGAGCATTGTCATTTTCGTCTGTTACGTACAGAGAGACTGTGGTGGTTGCGGATCGAGGCGGGTCGCCTCCGTCTATGGCCCGGACACGAAATTTATATGTGCTGCGACGCTCGCGGTCAAATGACAGTGCAGAAAATATTGTTCCGGTGTTGTTCTCTATGGAAAAGGTCTTGGTTACTGTTTCTTGCTTTCTACTTCCTGTTTCATTTTCCTCTTCCTCATCATTCTCCTCCTCCACAAACAAACTCAACTCCGCATTCTCTCCGTCGTCTGCGTCCGTAACAGTCAACATACCGACAGGGCTGTTGGAAAGCAAGTTCTCTTTGACGTAAAATGTGAAAACTTCCTGGACAAACTTTGGAGCGTTGTCGTTTCTATCTGTTATCTGAACAACTATGGTTGTGGAACCCTGTAAAGACGGAGTGCCCTTGTCACGCGCGATTACACGGAACTCATATCTGTCACGCTGTTCTCGATCTACCACTCCGGTGGCACGTATATCTCCATTATCTGTGTCTATGTAAAATGCACCATTCACAGATGGATCCAGGGAATACGCGATTTCTGCATTTTTGCCGCTATCGGCATCAGATGCTACCACGGTGACCACTCGCTCCCCTGGTGTGTTGTTTTCAGCGAAATGAACTTCCATTAGATTTTGAGGGAAGGTCGGAGCGTGATCGTTTATATCCACCACTCGCACCATCAATGTGCTGTTAACAGACAAACTTGGACTTCCTGAATCCACTGCAACAATCGTGACCGTATAATCCCTCGTGGTTTCATAGTCCAAAAGTGCTGATGTGTGCAGGAAAAACTTCTTTTTGTTTCGTTCAAAGGCATCATCAACAGCTGGAGGAGGAGCTAGTGCATTTTCTCCTGCGGGTTTTAGCGTAAATGGGACATCTCCCACCACCGTGCATGTCACAGCACCGTTTTCTCCTTGATCACGATCCGAAACTTGAACCAAAGCTACAGGAGTGTCCACTAGAACGTTCTCAGGGACCATAGCAGCTCCGTCTCGCACAAGAATGCGCCCGATTTTGCGGATATCTATAACAGGAACGTTGTCGTTTTCATCGCGGACATTGAGTATGACTGTGGCACGGTCCGTTCGAGGCGGTTGTCCTCGATCTTTTGCAGTTACTACAAAGCGGAGTTGGGAAACTTCCTCTCGGTCAATACGGTGTAAAACACTAAGCCAGCCTGAGGCCTCATCGAGGCGCAATAACCGGCGTACAGATTCTGTTGCGGCACCAAAAACATATTCCACCTGTCCGTTTACTCCAACATCACGATCTGACGCTCGCACCTGGAGCACAGGTGTTCCTGGAGGTGTGTTTTCAGCCATTTCAGCTTCATAAACAGGTCTTTCGAAGCGAGGATTGTTGTCATTGACATCAGTGATGGAGATACGAAGCAGCGCTTGAGAAGAACGCGGCGGATTTCCGCCGTCTCGTACTCGGAGAATGAGCTCATAGGAATCGCGCGCCTCTCGGTCCAACGGACCTTTTACAATCAACTGCGGCTGTTTCTGTCCGTCAGGTGTATCGGCAACTTGCAACTCAAATACACTGTTGCTCCGTCCATTCGGTGTCGGCCCGGTTTCCTGGACACGCCTCCTCTCACCACCGCCATTCCTTTCAGTTCCCGTGGCCATGCTGGGATTAGGCCGGCGTGACCCGGAAACGGCATCCTGGTGCACAAGCTCATAGCGGTCGATTCCGTTGCGTCCAAAGTCACGATCCGTAGCCGTGGGGAGGAGGTAGAGTGTTCCGATCGGCCTGTTTTCCTCGACGGACAGGGTAAGCATCGGAGACGGGAATGACGGCGTGTTATCGTTAATGTCGGTCACGACGACGCGGCCTTCGAAAAGATCCACCCAGCTTTGGAGCGGCCCGATCACGGAAACTTCAAAGTCTAGGAAGCACTCGTTCTCGTCGAAGATCATGGCGCACTGGGGTAACTTCTCGCGGTCTATACGCCGGGTGCTGGTGGTCAGCTCGCCCGTCACGTTGTCTATCTTAAAGTACTCCGCTCCAGATTCCAGCGCGAAAGTCACATCGCCAGTGCCGATGCCAGATGTCGCGAGTCCGAGGTCATTGGCCACGTTTCCGATACGCACATCTGCCGGACCTTCTTCGGCCACCCGGTAGCGCAGCGCTGAATCGACCTGAGTCAGCAGCTGCAGCACGAGCACGAGGTAGCAGCAGAGCGGCGTGCTCACTGC